>NQII01006439.1:88317-132158 GCA_002778355.1 Clitarchus hookeri | reverse complement strand
GGTGATTCCCGACGACAAGATATGTCGAAAACATGTATGTATACGACTTATAGCTGAGAGTAGTGTACCCTCGTGAAAATGCTACTATGGAATGAGTTTATTCGCAATAAATCTAAATCTATTGTAGGGACGATGCGGGTCTTTCCCTGTGGCATTGTGTGAGGTTATGCAGGTATGAGACTATTTAGTAGATACATACAGCAACCCCCGTCACAGTAAAGACAGGGGGTACCACCCTGTTTGTGCAGTAGCATAAATATCTGTAACGAATTACCGCATATGCGTACTTTGACAATAGGTATTAAGATCAAAGGCAACGAAAAAACTTCTTTTCAACACTCTTGGCCAGGCCGCTTTCGAGGTAACATCGTGCAAAGTTTTGTCTTTTGGTCTTCTAACTGTAATAGCTCGCTTAATTACGGAAAGCACAAGATTAATTATTATACTCATTAAAGATGCACATGTAAATACAGGGGCGTAACCGGGGTGGAGGGGGGAGGAGAGGGGCTGATTTGGAAACCCCCCCCCCAATAAAATGTAAATAAAATATTCAAAACTAAAATTTGAAAACAAAATTAAAACTTTTATTTTAATAAAAGAAATGTGTGATCCCCCTTGAACATGAAGGATGTTTATAGAATTTTGTGGTTCCATATATGTATATTAGCCCATTGCTTATAAATATATATAACTATTAGTTTTTAATATTATAGCTTTCGTATTTTTTACAAAAATATAAATATTAAATAGCCCCCCCCCCCTCCTTACAAGGAAGACAATTCCTGGCTATGACCACCCTGTTTAAATAATTTGCTCATGTTTTAATGAGTGGCGTAAATATCCGTCGTAGGCCTACATACATGTGAATACAGTACCTTGTTTTCCATACATAAGCAGTGCCGTTACTCATATCATTCTCCATACATTAATAGTACTCGTACATAGAAACCTAAATGAATGCAGTCTTCTGGGTAAAGAAACATTGTTCGTACTTTTGGATGCACCACAAAGCGCCTGCACATAACATATGATTGCATTTGTACCCCTGCCCCCCCCTATGAGTTGTTTTGCCTGCCATTTACAATTTTCTGTTAGCTCTTTAGGTATTATGTGTGGGTATGAACTGATGCGTTCTTTCTTCTCTTCTGCTACAGAAACTTTTATGCCTTCTGTTGTGCTCATGGATATAGCAGAAGGTAGCAGAAATTGGGTATCGTGTAGTGCCGACTTAAACGACTCACGCTTCTCGCAGAATTTAAGCATAGGAAACTTCATAAAACCCTTTTTAAATATCGGAAGAAATACTGTTTTGAAAATATGATACACTACATACTGCTAGTATCTAACTAACATATTGAAATTAACAATGGTAAGTGGTAGGGGAATGCTAATAAAGAGGAAAAAATATCCACGATGAACGAATCGAGACTGAATTTGCTGTATGAATTAACACTCCTCGTTATGAAGATGATGTTACACGATAAAAAATATGTTTAGTTCGTATAGTATACTCGTGCAAACAAAAAAAAAGTGGTCTTTAATGAAAAAAGTATTTATTCATTCAATAAAACATGGGTCACAGAGAACAGAACTACTTTTAGAGTTTTTTTTAAACTAATTTTCATAAGAATATTTTAGTTTTTTTTCCCTATAAGGCGGCACCTGCCATTGCGTCAGTGTTTCCGTTTTATAAACATGCGAATAGGTTGTTTATTATTTGTCACACAGTATATTTTGCCAACNAACATGGGTCACAGAGAACAGAACTACTTTTAGAGTTTTTTTTAAACTAATTTTCATAAGAATATTTTAGTTTTTTTCCCTATAAGGCGGCACCTGCCATTGCGTCAGTGTTTCCGTTTTATAAACATGCGAATAGGTTGTTTATTATTTGTCACACAGTATATTTTGCCAACAGGTTGTAACATTAAGCAAGGGCACCCAACATCTTACATTTCTGTTCTGTCTTACTGTCAAGACCCAAATTTACATTAAGCGCGCGAGCACCAACGTACAACATACACACTCGTGCTAATCAGTTTTGCCACCAAAACCAAACTAAAACTCACTAATGAGAGCGGAAACAGTTAATTTGTTGTTTTTAATATTATTATTTTGCATTTTTATTTAGTTTATCAATTACGTTCAAATAGTTTTCTATTTACTACCTAGGATTAAGTTCGTAGATTAATCATATATATTTTCTCATGTTTACTCTTTTTTAAAATGATTAAATGTAAAAAAAAAGGCGTACTGCCTTAACTTCACAAAAAAAAACCATGGTAAATAAATAAATAAATAAATAAACGAAAAATCAAATGTGATAAACATAGTTTGTGAAAATAAGAACAACTATTTAGATTGACAATATTTATACGAATAATTGTCATTCTAATTTAATTCATATGACGAATTAAAACGTTTGGTTGAGTTATGTTCATGTCGGTGTATAGTCAGCATAGTATTTTCAATTAACACCAGCGTAGGGGATATTCAGTGTCACCCCCCTCCCCTGGACTCGCGTGTCCCGGGATGTGAGATAGGGATGTTGATATATATAAAAAAATCGATGTTATTTATATTGGTTATTTATAAAAGAATCGTTCTACGAAACGACACATAGAAAGAAAAATATTGATTTTCGGTACATCGGATTCCGATATTTTATGTATTAAAGGAAATGACAAATGTCAAATTGCTCGAGGACACGAAACATTGCAGAAAGACGTGGCGTTTCTTTTGGTGCATGTTGCCAAAGTAATCATTGTAATTTTTTTATTCAATTTTGGTTTTCAAAACAGAGCTTATTAAAAGATTATTTTGAAAATATTTATTTCTGACACCTGGAAAAAAATATTGATTTCGATAAAATATAGTTCAAATATATCGACGATTTATATCGATATATCGTTGATGTAATATCTTCATTTTGAGATATCGATATTTTTTTCAACGTCCCTAATGCGAGAAAGAGGTGGCTGTCCGCGAAACACGAGGAGGGCCTGCAGTGTCGCGAAGCGCCACGGACTGCAGGCAGTGTGGGCGGGACTTCCGCCCCTCGAGACACGCCTACGGCCCTCGGCGTGACCCCATGACCTGCCTCTGCTTCAACTTGTCTCCGCGAAGACCAGGCCCCTTCGCCATCTGCACTGCAGAAAAAAAAAACAATCTGGAAAACTCACCACCTTGGATATCTTTGCACGGTCAACTGAACACTGTGGAGTCAACTATTGTAAACAAATCCCTGCTCGCAAATACAAACATTTTAACGTGAACACAATATTAGCATCGAAGTAGGAAAAATATTTTTATATCTTTAAGATTATATAAATGTATCGCAGTGTGTGATTTCCTAAAACATAAAATCAATAGCAGAATTTGAAGTATGTAATATATTTCAATGGGGTTTGTTTTATTGCTGATATAGTATTTGAATCATCAAAATCATCACATACAGCAGTAGCTGATACAGCGTACAGTTTCGGAATTAAACATGATTTACGGTTTTCGAATAAATACGTAAGCCTGCACATACACAAATGCAAAAAGTATGTTTTTATTTATAAATTTGTATTACGTAATACTATATTAAACAGAATACTTTTTTTTAATTTTCATTGTATGTAATTTTTTTTAAATATCCTGTATAATATAATTTAAAAATGTGTTTTTTAAGTTATATAAATTTAAATATTATAAAAATGTCCCTGATTTTATTTTGTTAGTTTTAAAACACTTATTTGGAAATATTTACTGATTTTGTAAATTATTTCTTCTAATTATTTAACAAAAAATTAACAATTTTTAAATTTAAAATTATAGGCTATATCAACTATTGTTGTATAGGGTAGTTACCAGCGTTAAAATCTTGTTAACAAATCTAATCCTATCAAATTATACTAAGTAGTTCAAATACTGTTTTTGATTTTATGTTTCGTATTTTATAAAGTTTATTGTTATACTAATGGTCCTAAATAAGTTTTTTTTTAAATTCACATTAGAATTATAACTGGTCTAATACCATAATATTTCCATCCACATTTGTTGAGCAAATTTCATGATTCAACCCAACGTAACTGTATAATCGGTGTATCGCGAACCATTTATATTCTCGCTAAAGCTTTATGCTCGACTGGCCATGATGCCGGAACAGTGATGGCCACATTGACTCACGGGTCACGGCATCACTCTGGATGTGACCACTGCACCGAATCTAGTGCTTCCAACTCCACTAAAACGAAGCCGTTAGAGATTTCTCAGCCTTTTTTTTTTTTGAGTTGGCTTATTTTCTGTGTAATCGCTCCCGTGTTTGCCTATGGCGCCAGCTTGCGGCAAGCCAAGTAACTTAACGCTAACCATTGCTCCTTCTCTTTAAAACAGCATTTACACTGGTGCGTGTTAGTGCGAGTATGGTGACGTCATGTGCTCTCGGGTACTCCGATAGGGTGTCCATCTTCTCACGATCCGGCCTTTTCCACTACACGCCACAATACGCACCACTTACCTGCCCGAGAANCCGCTAAGCGCAAGGCTCTGAACTGGCGTGCAGTGTTCTAGTCGCACTGCGTGTACCTATGGGACTTTCAGCAGTGGCCCAATAATTATATTGGTAGGAAGTTTGTAGGAAGGTTCAGTGCAGGGCCTTTGAGTAGTTTTGTGTGTACCTAACGCGTATATCTTGAGCTACAGCGCTTTGAGAAAGCCATTTTTAGCCGTTTTGGAGTACTCTGAAATATGTTTATAACGTCCTACGTGACATTTTGAAAGTACTCAACAGCCCTCGTCTGATGTGTGTGTTCTGTTCGTAGATCAGGACGTTGGACGCACGTTTAATAGTTTCAAACGAGTATTACAAACACACTGCAACGCATTTCAACGCCAGGCGCTGGCCCCCAAAAACTTCGTTATTTTATATTTGTGCGAAATGTCGTACAACTTGAGGACATCGCTTGTCCGTACTTTACTCGCATTAAACAAATTATATTGAATAGTTGTTGTATCATGGCATGTCAAAATCAGAATTCTAGTGTTATTGGATTGTGCAACTAAACGAAAAGATATTGACAAAAATTTAACAAGGGTAACTGAAAGGTAATGTCTTTATTGTTTTTGAAATATGTTTGGTAAAATTTTATTTTACAAATAATCATCGACTGTTACAAATACAAATAAATGCAAAAATGTGCTTTCAAGCAATTTATAAAAATCACCGGAACATTTCGTACTATAATTTGAAACATTTCTTGAAGTAACTCATAGTATCTTATTTCAATGTGAATTATCTCATTTCAGTAAGTGATTGGTTTTTATGATTTGTACATCCCAAAACACTGAAATTGTGATTTTGGCATGACATTATACAAAAACTATGCTGTCCAAAAAATTTGAGGCGAGGAAAAAGTACTTAAAGTAATATCTACAAATTGAACAGTATTTCATAGAGATATAATACAAAGAAAGTTTTGGTGGCCAACTCTATTAAGTGGGTAGAACATATTTGCTGCTGTGAAGTGCTAGGTGAAAGAAGGAAGTCAATAAACAACAAACAACATGGCTCGCGTAAGTTACTTTGTCACCGCACGATGGCACCACGGGTAAGTGGAAATGATTACAAAGTGAGAATTAACCTCAACTGCAAGATAATCCGCCATTTTACGAACATGTTAAGGTCAACAGCGAGCCAAAACCACCTCCCAAACCATACCTTAAGCTAAGGTTCGTAGCGTGCAAGGAAGGGCGATCGAACTGCTTAGGGAATAGCTCTTGAAAAGCCTAAGGTCAGTAGCACGGCTGTTAACCTTACCCTGGGCGTTAAGGTTACCTAGCGAAGTTAGTGAATAGACCCCCTGATCTCAAGAGGCAGAACTATGGTAGCAGCGTTAGGCTGGGGCCACACCTTCCCTTTTAGCGGGTGCGTTTTGGAGGGACCCGTTCGGCGGGAAGGTCATATAGCATTGCTTTAAATGGGGGAGGCCACACCATCCCTCCAAACCGGTCCCGGCGGGAAGCGGCAGGACGATGTCTCCGGTCGACCGGACGGCGGGATGAAGGGACGGTAGACAAAAACACCTGCATTTCAATGCGTGCGGCCACACTGTCCGGTTTCGCGGGTCCCGTTTTCCTTGTAGACCGTAGTTTCGTATACGTTTGGGACGTCATGTTTGACACAGACAAATTTATACAGTTGATTGAAGAGCACCCCGATGTCTGGGATATGTCTTCAAAACATTATATGGACCGGAACATACGGGATAAAAGTTGGGAGGAAATCGTGAAAGGAATGTTCGCGACGTGGGATGGAATGGAGCTGCAAGAAAGACAACAACAAGGTAGGTAACATTAAATGTTATGTACGTATGGCAATGTAGAATTGTATGAAATGTGGCATAGGATCAAGTGTAATAAGAAGGCAATGTANGAATGTTATGTACGTATGGCAATGTAGAATTGTATGAAATGTGGCATAGGATCAAGTGTAATAAGAAGGCAATGTATATACACGTACACTTGTAGCATATATGTATTTAATATGTCATATCTTCGCTAAGCGCAAGGCTCTGAACTGGCGTGCAGTGTTCTAGTCGCACTGCGTGTACCTATGGGACTTTCAGCAGTGACCCAATTGTATTGGTAGAAAGTCTGTAGGAAGGTTCAGTGCAGGGCCTTTGAGTAGTTTTGTGTGTACCTAACGCGTATATTTTGAGCTACAGCGCTTTAAGAAAGCCATTTTTAGCAGTTTCGGAGTACTCTCAAATATGTTTATAACGTACGTGACATTTCGAAAGTACTGAACAGCCCTCGTCTGATGTGTGTGTTCTTTTCGTAGATCAGGACGTTGGGCACACGTTTAATAGTTTCAAACGAGTATTACAAACACATTGCAACGCATTTCAACGCCAGGTGGGAGCCTCAAGGCACTGGCCACCAAAATATTCGTTATTTTATATTTGTACGAAATGTCGTACAACTTGAGGACGTCGCCTGTGAGTACTTTACTCGCATTAAACAAATTAGATTGAATAGTTGTCGTATCGTGGCATGTCAAAATCAGAATTCGAGTGTTATTGGATTGCGCAACTAAACGAAAAGATATTGACAAAAATTTAACAAGGGTAACAGAAAGGTAATGTCTTTATTGTTTTTAAAATATGTTTGGTAAAATTTACTTTACAAATAATCATCGACTGTTACAAATAAAAACAAATGCAAAAATGTGCTTTCAAGCAATTTATAAAAATCACCGAAACATTTCGTACTGTAATTTGAAACATTTATTGAAGTAACTCATAGTATCTTATTTCAATGTGAATTAACTCATTTCAGTAAGTGATTAGTTTTTATGATTTGTACGTCCCAAAACACTAAAATTGTGATTTTGACATGCCATTATGCAAAAACTATGCTGTCTAAAAAATTTGAGGCGAGTAAATAGTACTTAAAGTAATATCTACAAATTGAACAGTATTTCATACAGATATAATATAAAGAACGTTTTGGTGGCCAACTCTATTAAGTGGGTAGAACATATTTGCTGCTGTGGAGTGCTAGGCGAAAGAAGGAAGTCAATAAACAGCATGGCTCGCGTAAGTTACTTTGTCACCAAACGATGGCACCACAGGTAGGTGGAAATGATTACAGAGCTTCCTTATGTTGGGTCACGTAATATTTGAGAATACAGAAGTTAGATGGCGACATATTGCAACCTCCAGCCACACACGCAGGCAAAGTGGCCTCACCGGTCGGCAATATGGCGGGACATCTGTCGTTCGCCAATCAACTCCTGGAAACTAATTTGTCGGATTGCAGGCGGAATACTAGGAAACCTTCCGTAACGCGCAACAGCCAATCAGACCCAAGGTCCGTTCCCACAGCTTCGCGCGGCCAATGAGCGACGGAGTACGCTTGCACGAAGAGGAACCGCCACGCCATTTCGATTCTGAATATTTTATTCTGTGACCGTGTCAAGACACTTGCTGGAAAACACAAAGGAACGCTTTAGTGGCTTGATTGAACGGTACTAAAAAAAAAAACCATCAACAACAGTACTAATCCAGTAATATATCAAAAAGCGTTCTATAATAGCAGCAAGAAGCAGTGCGTAATATTTACTCCAGGCATGCCTTTTTGTTTTCTTTGAATGAAATGACTGGGTTCAACTGTGGTAACAGCCATCATATATACGGATTCAAAAAGGCTGTTCTCTCAACCAAAAGGTAGTGAGTTCGACCTTCACTTGAGCTGTTTTGTCTAATTGTGTTACAATTATGAAAGGCTACTTATTCCATCGTGCTGAAAAAATTTAAGTCACCGTTATTTTAAGCAGTATGTAGGTCGTATTCCGCATACAGTTTATTTTGCAGACAAATGTTTTTTAAACAGGTTCGTGCTTGAATTTCATTTGTCTATGCCCAGAGACACAAACCAAATGATGATATACATACTTTTAATTTCGTATAAAATAAAGAAGGAAATGAAGTAAAGAAGGCAAGGGTGTTGTGTAAGAGGGAGACGAGACGGTTGAAACGAGGGCTAAGACACTTCTGCGACGTGGCATATGCGCGAGAAGGAAATTCAGTGGTATTCACACGGAAGAGCGATTCTTCTAGTAGGTAAGTCTCAAATGAGGACACATGTCAACAGTGGCACTTGCGAGTAGGCTTTTAGGTTGCGTGGGAAATATTGGGAAATGTAGAAATCCTAACGTAGCATTATGCTTTGTTCCCTTTAAACATCCCTTCGTCTAAGAGTTTCCTGTCAAAAGTCACAACATATTCAGCAGTGGCTAACGTGTTTGTTTACGTTTTAATTTTCAAAAGACCCAATCCTTTAAATGAATAAAATACTCTGACTATCTTCAACATATTCTAGTTGCATTAAAATTAGGCTAGAGGAAGTGCACAAAAATCCCAATGCACTGATATGAACAGTGTTATAACCTCAAATCCTATCCACTCCAGGCTTTTTTTGATAGTGCTATTGGCAGAAAACCAGGCCAACGTTGAAACACGGATAGCTGGCTGCGGCGCAGTTCGCGTGCGCACTCTGCCCCACATTCCCTCTACGATCGCAACCTGGGGGACTATTCACTAACTTTTGGAAGTTAAAGTCAGTAGCTTGCACAGACTGGATCTCTTAAAAACACCATTGTGAATTTGTCATCCACTATGCACTGTTGTTAAGGAATTCTCGTCAATCGTAATGTTTGCTGTATATTTGGCAACACAATATTGTGGCCTTCTTAATATCGCTGTTGTCTATATGAACACCAGAAAATAACTATATTGCGGAATTTAGTGCAAAGTAAACTTGAAAGATAATAACATTCATTATCTTCCCATAACAAATAGTGCTCTAAAATGTTTGGTTTGGTCTTGGTGAAAGTAAAAAATTCGCGCTAGCCTTAAACATTCTACAAGTTTACAAGTACAGCACATCCCAGAAAATTTTACAGACAATGGATTGTAATAATTTCTCAGACGGTGAAATGTAATAAATTAGATTGCCAATCTATTTTTTTTTGGGACCGAGCCATGCTCGGTCCTGTCTAAAAAATCTTTATAGGTAAAATGTATTTACATTTTAATTTAAACTTTCCAACATTTAGTCCTACAGTTTTATCATTATTATTTTTTAGTGTCTTCTGTTTTATGTACAATATTTACAGGGTTCACTGCATCTACAACAGTGATTCTTTTGATGCATGCATGAAGTAACTTAAATCTAGGGCTTCAAAAACTAAGTGTTATTAACTACGTTTGTTGCACTAAATCTTTGTTTACATTTTACAAAATCTTTATTGTCACAGAAATATGACATTTACAATATACACAATATTTACACTGTACACTGTCGCTCTGGTACCGGTATCAGTGCCTCGGGCCCCCGCTGTTACGTGTCATCTTCTTATATGACCTTCCCGCCGAACGGGTCCCTCCAAAACGCACCCGCTAAAAGGGAAGGTGTGGCCCCAGCCTTAGGCGGCGGTACCGTGCAAATACCACTCCGCGAAAGTGTTCCGGAACCAGGTGGAGACTGCAAGAGAAAGAAAGCATGGTTAAGACGGAAGAAGGATGAAAACAGGGGGACATGAAGGAAAAAAACGCGCGACAGTAGCACTTTGTGTGATTGAGAACGCCAGTGGGCGGCTTGTGTTATTGATTAGCCTCGTGCTTGGAGAAGTAAAACACACGCGCTCTCTGGCTTCTCACAGACTAAATAAATCAAGGACGCAGTAGCGGACGGATGTGAAGTTACAAGTGTCTTGCCTACTAAAGGAGGGACAAGAACAGCTAGTCCAGATTCAGCTTCCACGACAGAAAGAAAGCCGCTCTCAACTCCCTAACCATTTTCAAGTCGGGGGCTTGTAGCAAATGTGTGGAGGTCACGTACCCTTACGGTAGGAATTTCCGTAGCTTGCGCCGTACAATAAATATACTACAGGCTATTTCACACATGTATATCGCCCCATTACAACCGGACACAAACTTCATAATCTACAGGAACTAAAAACATTAAATGTATGCGGTCTGAAACAGAGATTCCCTAGTGTTGCCATACCACAGCATAACAACGAATGTTTACGTGTAAATACTGCTGTACCTCCTTCCCTCGTAGTATCACAAGCTCATAAGCGAGGAACACTGCATTCGGAAGCTTGATCTCTTGCAAATATGGTTTGTTCCCGTCATTTTTGCGTATACCTTATAACAAATTTAAAGTTGTGACATGATTTCACATCTTTATCCAATATTTTGGTCAGTTGTTCAGTTTTATTGAAGAAGATAAAATATTTAGGTATTTACAGTGCTTGACAATCGTTTTGAGACGTCGATCTCTAATATACGACAAAATATGTGAATCAAGGATTCATTTTAACTAAATTATACCCCGTGTAGCTCTTAGAACGTTATTTTCTGGAGAAGTGTGTCACTCACACTTCCGGTTCCAGAACTGTCCACAGATTGTTGGGTACATCAACAAGAGCAGGTGTGCAATAATCCAGCTTTACATAACTTAAATTAATTAAGGTTTGGCCTCAAAACCCTATAAAATAACCTTAGGAGTTTTCTGATACTCTTTATTTCATTTAAGCCCGATACATTTCAAATGGACAATGCAACATTTACCATAATGGCCCGGCATGGGAAATACAGCACATAAAAGTTTGTACTTTTAAAAACCCTCCAAGACTTATTTAAAAAAAAAAATTAACGTACTACATGAAAACTGTTATAAATTTTAATTAGTGTAAATTAATTTTATTTTCGTAAAAACAATTTACACAGTTTTTTTTTTTTTGCCGTAATCTTATTAGTGGCCCTGTATCGTTGCATTTATTTTGTATTAGCAATAACTTCAGGGAAGGGATCTAGGTTATACCGGCGTTACTGGTGATGACGCACGTGCCAATTAGGACGAATACTAGGAGAAAAATTACTGCACAGCGTAATAAAATGCATTGTAGTTTACAACAATTACATATTTTTTTAAAATAACAAATACAGTTATATTAGCAACTTTAATACTAACTGAAGTTGATCTTAGCGNAAAACATGCAAGGAGACGTGCATCGCGGCAAAGAGGGATTGGGTTTCCCATGGCCGAGTTAGGTCATGAAAAACCTACCTAATGTACTTATAGTTAACTAGCTACATCTAGAAGAGAAAGGGAAAAACCGGCACAGACACCGTAAAAACCCTNTATAGTTAACTAGCTACATCTAGAAGAGAAAGGGAAAAACCGGCACAGACACCGTAAAAACCCTTTCGACAGGAAAGTTGTTACATGCATTATGAGAAAATGCTACACGAGAAAGATAGGTGGGTACCATGCTCTTTATTATTGGGAGAGGAGAAACTAGAAGAGAGGTGGCGGGGAAAATACGTGGAACATTACTTCTTTCAATAATTACTTATGATTTTATGTGGAATCGCCGAATGATTTACAAGTACTGCAAGATTTAATTTGTATTTATTCTTTATTTTATGCAACTAGGTGCATTGAAAACATTTTATGCAAGGAACAGTACTTAATATTTAACACTTTGCATAATAATTTACGCAAAATGAGAAACTTTTTAAAAACTAATTTTATCAAACTGCGCGATCTATCATTCCTATGTATAAACTATTAAGTGTGATTTTTTTTCCATATATTTGACGTGTATTTATTTGTTAGTTCAGTATATCAGAAGCAAAGAAAGTAATTACATTATCAAATGGAATGTGCACAATGAAGATAAAACAGTTTAATATTTATTTTTTTAAAGAAATTTAATAAGATATCTTGAAAATACATCATAATCTATTTGTCATTATGATAGTTATATATTATCATCTATTGTTGAAAGTGAAGAAGACGTAGGAATTTTTAATTGGTATACAACCACTTTTCGAAACGTTTCTTCTCCTTTATGCATTATTAACGTGACAATTGACCTCAACAGCAAGAAAATCCGCCATTTTACGAACATGTTAAGCTCAACGAACATGTTAAGGCCAAAACCACCTCCTATACCAGACCTTAAGCTAAGGTTCGTAGCGTGCAAGGTAGGGCGATCGAACTGCTTAGGGAATAGCTCTTGAAAAGCCTAGGGTCAGTAGCACGGCTGTTAACCTTACCCTGGGCGTTAAGGTTACCTAACAGAGTTAGTGAATAGACCCTCCGGATCTCAAGAGGCAGAACTATGGTAGCAGCGTTAGGCGGCGGTACCGTGCAAATACCACTCCGCGAAAGTGTTCCGGAACCAGGTGGAGACTGCAAGAGAAAGAAAGCGTGCTTAAGACGGAAGAAGGATGAAAACAGGGGGACAGGAAGGAAAAAACGTGCGACAGTAGCACTTTGTGTGATTGAGAACGCCAGTGGGCGGCTTGTGTTATTGATTAGCCTCGCGCGGGGAGAAGTAAAACACACGCGCTCTCTGGCTTCTCACAGACTAAATAAATCAAGGACGCAGTACTGGACGGACGTGAAGTTACAAGTGTCTTGCCTACTAAAGGAGGGACAAGAACAGCTAGTCCAGATTCAGCTTCCACGACAGAAAGAAAGCCGCTCTCAATTCCCTAACCATTTTCAAGTCGGGGGCTTGTAGCAAATGTGTGGAGGTCACGTACCCTTACGGTAGGAATTTCCGTAGCTTGCGCCGTACAATAAATATACTACAGGCTATTTCACACATGTATATCGCCCCATTACCACCGGGCACAAACTTCATAATATACAGAAACTAAAAACTTATATGTATGCTGTCTGAAACAGAGATTCCCTAGTGTTGCCATATCACAGCATAACAACGAATGTTTTCGTGTAAATACTGCCGTACCTCCTCCCCTCGTAGAATTCAAAAGCTCAAAAGCGAGGAACACTGCATTCGGAAGCTTGATCTCTTGCAAATATGGTTTGTTCCCGTCATTTTTGCGTATACCTTATAACAAATTTAAAGTTGTGACATTATTTCACATATTTATCCAATATTTTGGTCAGTTTTTCAGTTTTATTGAAGAAGATAAAATATTTAGGTATTTACAGTGCTTGACAATCGTTTTGAGACTTCATTCTCTAATACACGACAGAATATGTGAATCAAGGATTCATTTTAACTAAATTATACCCCGTGTAACTCTCAGAACGTTATTTTCTGGAGAAGTGTGTCACTCACACTTCCGGTTACGGAACTGTCTACAGATTGTTGGGTACATCAACAAGAAAGAGCACGTGTACAATAATCCAGTTTTACATAACTTAAATTAATTAAGGTTTGGCCTCAAAACTATATAAAATAACCTTAAGAGTTTTTTGATACTCTTCATTTCATTTAGACCCGATACATTTCAAATGGACAGTGCAACATTTACCATAATGGCCCGGCATGGGAAATACGGCACATAAAAGTTTGTACTTTTAAAAAACCTTCAAGACTTATTAAAAAAATATAGAAGTACTACATGAAAACTGTTATAAATTTTAATTTGTGTAAATTAATTTTATTTTTGTAGAAACAATTTACACAGTTTTTATTTTTTTTTTAGCCGTAATCTTATTAGCGGCCCTGTATCGTACTTCTTTTGTATTAGCAATAACTGTAGGGAAGGGATCTAGGTTATACCGGTTTTACTGGTGCTGATGCACGTGTCAATTAGGACGAATACTAGGAGAAAAATTACTGCACAGCGTAATAAAATGCATTGTAGTTTGCAACAATTACACATTTTTTAAAATAACAAATACAGGTTTATTAGCAACTTTAATACTAACTGAATCTTAGCGGTGAAAGGAAATATAAAAAAAAAATTGGGGAGGGGGGAGGTGGAGAGAGTTGCAACCCTCATATCCATTCCCCCCTTGCGACATCCCTGACATCTACTAACAATCTTCAAAACGTAATATTGCAAAGTGCATTCAATCATTTTTAGGACGGGTACAGCCAATACTTGAGTGATTCTGAGAACAGATGGAATTCCCCACGTGATTGATAATCGACATGAGGTTTTCAGCTGTTTACTGAATTCTTGCACCAACACATGGACCCATTTTAGTTAACAAATAGCATAAAAAATAATTTTGTAAACTAAAATCTCTAATTCTACAAGATAACGCAAGTTTTAGCTGAAACAAATGTTCTCGAGTTAAACGTTTAATTGACTTGGCGTGTTTACTTATGCGCAAGTGCACAAGCATAGTTACGTGTGCGTGTGTATATATATATATATATATATATATATATACACACATACACACACACATACACATATACATATACAGAATGGGGCGGAATTCGTCCGAGAAACTTCGTGAGATGATTCCTTATGCAGAATCAAGTGGAAAATACACAGGAAACTTTATATCTAAACTGAGTATTAAGGGGGGTTGGTTTTGTGATATCGGGACTTTCAACTCCTCGTAAAAAAATAAAGGGATGACCGCCCTCTTTTTGTCAGCAACTTCTTTTACCGTCAGAAATTAAGAACCTTTCATGCTGATTTATTGAGTAGTATGAGCTAACTAACACAAAAAAATTCCCTCTTGCTGGAACTGTCCAAGACTTCCAGTTTTCGTGTAAAACGCATACAAAACTTTCGGCGGCAGCGATGCAGTTCGAGGCTTGTAGGCAATACTAACACTTTCTGCAGAAACCTGCATACTGACTGTCGACAGAAACAAACATGCAGCTTCAGTACTGTTAGCTTAATAAGGCATGCTGTTTACAGTAAGTGTAAAAACATATCTTCGTCTGCACAGTGGGCGCAGCAGTATAAAATATAAGCATGTGAGTAGTATTGCCTATGTTCTAGGCACTGTACCGCTAGAAACTTTGTGTGCGTTTTACACGTAAACGGTGGATCCCGNCGTAGTATTGCCTATGTTCTAGGCACTGTACCGCTAGAAACTTTGTGTGCGTTTTACACGTAAACGGTGGATCCCGGCCAGTTGCAACAAGAGGACCATTTTTGTTAATTTGGTCACACTGTTCAATAAACCAGCGTCAAGAGTTCATAACTCATAAAGGTAAAAAAATTGTCTTCAATAAGAGGGTGTCCATACCTAATTTTTTTATTACGAGGGGAGGAGTTAATGAGAGTTTTATCTTAGCTTGAATATCCCTATAGCATAAAACAATGTTCGGATAACTGTAACTTAATTTGCCTNTAATGAGAGTTTTATCTTAGCTTGAATATCCCTATAGCATAAAACAATGTTCGGATAACTGTAACTTAATTTGCCTTAGTTTTCAATATTTTGCAAACATACGTTTTCAAGGGCGTGTATCTCCCTTAATAGTCAGTTTAGGCATTTGGTGCCCTATATATTTCCAACTTGATTTTGCGTGAGGTATCAATCACTTCACGATGTTTGTCGGTCGAATTCCACCACAACCTATATATATATATGCAGTGATTCAAGTGGGANTAATGAGAGTTTTATCTTAGCTTGAATATCCCTATAGCATAAAACAATGTTCGGATAACTGTAACTTAATTTGCCTCAGTTTTCAATATTTTGCAAACATACGTTTTCAAGGGCGTGTATCTCCCTTAATAGTCAGTTTAGGCATTTTGTGCCCTATATATTTCCAACTTGATTTTGCGTGAGGTATCAATCACTTCACGATGTTTGTCTGTCGAATTCCACCACAACCTCTATATATATATATATATGCAGTGATTCAAGTGGGAGGTATGGCAACATCCTCCATACAGTCCAGACTTAGCGCCATACATGGCCATAACGTGGAAGTGTAACTTATTTATTGATTTGCCCTCGTAGCTCTTGACGTCTTCTTCCAGTTTGAATTATCTCATTTCTCTACTAAGTTTCCATTATTTGTACATTTC
Organism: Clitarchus hookeri; assembly: GCA_002778355.1. NCBI lineage: Eukaryota > Metazoa > Arthropoda > Insecta > Phasmatodea > Phasmatidae > Clitarchus > Clitarchus hookeri. The sequence continues at coordinate 115,827 of NQII01006439.1, read as the reverse complement.
TGAAACAGTAAAATTGCGATTTTGACATGTATTATGCAAAAACTATGCCCTCTATTTTTTTTTTGCTAGGAAAGAGTAATCACTGATAATATCTTAAAGTTTAACAGTATGTAGTACAAATAAAAAACAACAACGCTTCTAAGAGAGGTTAGTCCGCGCCATCTTTGATTTATAAATTTCTCTGCGTAAGTTCCATTACAAAAGGGTTATAGTCTATTCGCGGTTTCTTCATACTTTTTGAGTCAAAGCTTAAAAAAAAACAACCCATATATGACGTGTTTCGTTGTTTTATAAACGTAATATATCACAAACATTTTATGGGGTTTTTAACCTAAAAGTACCTTGTTTTGGTTACATTTAACTTTAACTTACATTTTAGCTATAAATTATTAAGTTTTATTTATAACTAATATGAATTAAGCTAGAGAGGAAATAGGTGTGTTGGTAACGTCTAGCAAGTAAAAGTTCATATGCAAAATATTATTACTCTGAGTGCGCACGAATGCGGTGCGTTGGCACTCCTGTGTAATTTTCTAAACTATGTACGCATGAGGTGGAGGAATATCCCGTCATTAGAACTCAAGCAGGACTTCAGAAAAGTTTGAGGTAACCGGCAATGGAGTATAGCGAAATGTTTTGCACGACAGACCATAAAGAACAACTTCTCGAACTTTATCTAATTTTTACAGCTTCCCTACTTTATTAATTTTTAACTAACGCCAGCCCAGAAGAAATAAGCTATTATAAAAATTATATACTAACAACAGCAGTGAAGCAATAACCACTTTAAAAATTGTAAAATGCAATGTTTTTTTCCTTGTCGAGCCATAGAACATAAAATAAAATTTGAACTGCAGGCTGCGACGAAAATCTCACAAATCCAAGTTGGCGGGGACTGACCAGGCGCGGAAACAGGGGGTGGTAACAGGGGAAATTAACCCCCCTCCTCAAGCCCTTACTTTCACATGAAAGTGTCCTGAGAATGTTTTAAAAATTAACTTAAATAATATCAAAACCGTTTAAAATACTTATTTAACATAATTAATTTAATGCCACGGCTCTAAAATCTACACTTGCACAATAGGAAAGCATCCCCCCCCCAACCCGTAAAAACAACCGAAAATCTAGATCCGCATCTGGGACTGATCTCTCTTATTAATGTGAACCTTCCTAGTACTTACCCTTTAAGGCACCCGTCTACCTGGAACTTTTTCCCACGTTTAGGCCCAGAAGCGCGGGAGCGATAAGGGCGACACTGCCACGCGCATCAAGTACGCCATCGCCGCTAAGCGCAAGGCTCTGAACTGGCGTGCAGTGTTCTCGTCGTGCTGCGTGTACCTATGGGACTTTCAGCGGTGACCATATTATTTTATTAGTGGGAAGTCTTAAGGAAGGTTCAGTGCAGGCGCCTATAGTAGTTTTGTATGTATCTGATGCGTGCATTTTGAGCTAAAGCGCCTTGGAAAGGCCGTTTTTAGCGGTTTTGGAGTACTCTGAATTGATGTTTCTAACGTACGTGATATTTTGAAAGTACTTAACAGCTCTCGTCTGAAGTGTGTGTTCTTTTCGTAGATCAGCACGTTGGACACACGCTTAATAGTTTCGTTGAAAAACGTGTATTTCGAAAACTCTGCAACGCAGTTCAAGCGCCAGGTAGACGGGCGCCTTAAGTAAAGATCCTGGTTAACAAAGCAAGCTAAACAGTTTACAGAGCTTCGTAACTTCTATATTTTTCTAATAATCAATTGTATTTTCTTCCTTCCTAACTACAAATTGTCCCGTATTTTTTATTTTTTTTTATTTTTTATCTTAGAGTTTAGATTGTGACTCGTGCATTTTTAATTAGTTTTTGTTCTGATGTTATGGTTTAGTGTTTTTTTCTTCCGTAATAATATTTGCTGTGTATAATTCTGTATGTACGAGCCATCCTGTTTGTGGCCACTGTCTGTTGGGCATTACAAGTATGTGAAACATATAATAATCGTCATAGCTTGAGAGGGCGTGGACATAAATTAACTCCAAATACGACAAATTAATTCTACAGATTTTTGGAAGCCATTGTAGAAAAACTAAAAAAGGGCAATACAAGCTAATAGTTTTCGTCAACTTTGTGAGCGACTATTTTGCAACACTAATGCATTTATTCCGCATGCTATTTTGCGCCGGCATAACATATAACAATTTACGCCGTAAGAAGTCAAATAGCATGGCAGAAATACACCACTCTGGCAAAATCTTTGCAATAATTGCAAAATACTAATAACTTCCATAGAGTTAGTTTATGTCCCAAACCCCTTCAATGACATTGCCAGGATCGCGCAGACATTTCGTTGTTAATATTTCCTCGAACCTGATAGAGGAATGCATGTTATCTAAATACTCAATAACTGGATTGTTAATTGTTAAGTAACAGATGGTGATGGGTGATTGATTCTCTGTGTGCAGGTGAACTCCAATGGACTACTGTCGTTCCTCACTGAAATACCCATTTTCTTCAATATCCAGTTCCCGTTGGATTACCCCGTGATCGCCCCATTCTACACCAATGTGGACACCCGAAACAGCGGCTCCGTCTATTACAGGTAACATACAGCTAATGCCTAATTGCAGAAAAAAAGTTGAGGACTTGATCCGGGATCATTTTCCACATGATTCAGGATCAACAGCCAGAAACGTTGCACAGACTTCCATCAATAAATGATCTGAGATCCTTTTGAACGTAATCCTAAACCGCAATTTTGTTTTTTTTGTAATTCATAACATGTTCTCGAGATTATTTATAAATCTAACTCATAAATTTTAATTTGAAATAATTTTTTTTTATAACTTAAAACTAAATGTGTGCAGTTTATTTCAGAAAAAAATTATTACTAAGAACATCTGTGTTATGTGTGCAAGTTGTTCTTATATCTTCAAATTCAAAGCACTAATTCAGTTGTAAGTTTACAAATTGTGANTTTTTGTAATTCATAACATGTTCTCGAGATTATTTATAAATCTAACTCATAAATTTTAATTTTAAATATTTTTTTTTTATAACTTAAAACTAAATGTGTGCAGTTGATTTCAGAAAAAAATTATTACTAAGAACATCTGTGTTATGTGTGCAAGTTGTTCTTATATCTTCAAATTCAAAGCACTAATTCAGTTGTAAGTTTACAAATTGTGAATGATCTTCCTTTTCATAAAAAGATTTACTGACTTTTTGTTTGTAAGCCAGAACGCATAATCACCAAAATATTGTGGGAAATTGTAAGTCGGTTACGACATCGTACTGATGCCAAATATATTCTACAAACCAAATAGTTATGAAAAATTAAATTTTTATGAGACTACGATCTTTTTAAAATATGCAATGGTTTGGGGCGTATATTTTTAATATGGGGGTTTTAAACCTATTTCCTCTTGTTTCATATTCATAGCACCCCCCTCTCTTCCCAAAAAAAAAAAACCAGTTTTACGATACACAAATATTAAAAACGACTGATAAACCGCCAGCATTACGGCTCGTACTTTCTATATCTTTTAATACAGTGGGTGATGTAAGAGTGAGGGTTTCGGTGACGTCGTGAAGATACCAAAGGCGCACAGCTGCACCAGCCTTGGATTTTGTTTCTGGTCAGCTGTTGTCTTAGCTGGAGGTGCCTGTGCTGATTGAGTGTATCTCTCAGTCCTTTGCAGTCGGGTCCTTCACACAGATTGTACCCCGAAGGGAGGTTAGATGCTGCTGTAAGGGTGTCTCTGACTTTAGAGCTGAGACTTCCAACACATCATATAGTGCAATAATTTGCTAGGTATGATGATTGTTGAGTGGCCCTGTGCCATGTTGCTAGGGAGGTGTTCTTTTTTTTTCACTTTGACAAAGTGTGCACTAACGTTCTACTTTTAAATATTTGGTAATTCTGTGCCCACTTGAAGAAGCATGTCTGTACCCTTCCTGTGAGATGCACGCAAGTTGTACCCAGCCATCTTTACAAACAATTAATGTACATTACAGATAGCATGCCATATCTTTGTAAGGCCCATGTGAGGTGTTTGGTACATTTTATCCTTATTTAGAGTGTGTTTGGGTATACTTCACTGTTTCTGACTTTTCGTGTGTTTGATCCCTGCTGGCAGTACTGGGGATGTTTATCCCCAAGTGATTTTCCATCCTCATTCCATACAAATACTGGTGCAATTGCTTTATCAGCATTGTCATCATCGTCATCATCATCTTCCCTCATCATCTTCCATAATCATCTTCCATCATCATCTTCCATCATCACAATCATCATATCCATCATTATCCATCATCATCCTTCATCATACATAATTATTTCGCATCATCATTCATCACCATCGTCAACTTCATCATCATATCCATCATCATATTTATCACAATCGCCATTATTATCACCATCATCATCTTCGTCACCTTCTGCTTTTAATTTTACAAAATTTTCTCTCATCACTTCAGTAGCTATAGGCAGTGTATTTTATTTACTAAGAAAATTAATAGCCCAAATATTTCTTTGTGTTTGTGGGGAAAAAATTGATTATTTTAAATTGTAGAATGTTGAGATATTGTAGTTTAAAGTTTCAGAAGCTTGAGAAAAAACAGAGATTGCAAACATTGTGTTAATTTTGTTATGAATTATTACTTGACACAATTGTATCCTAAATACAAATACGTGCTTCATGTAATGGTGCCCAAGAGCACCATCACAAAATTGACTTAACCAACATTTTCCACTAACATTATGCGAAAATAAAATACATTTTTATGTAACAGTGAAAGCAAAAATGCCTTAAATATAAACAAACTACAAGGAATGTTTCTTTTTCTTATCTATTGTGTTTACNTCTTCTTTTCTACTGTGTTTACTTTTGTCAGGGCTTCGTAACCATAAACCTCACGATGTTTTTTTTTTTTTCTTATCTGAACGTATTAACCAACTAAATGAAGACACTGGCCTAACTAACAACCTAAATCTTGAGCTCGCTTCTTTTTTAGTAATGCATCACAGTACTGGGTTATTTAATTTGGTTGGCGTTTTCTTAATTATACATTATATTTAATCATCAATTATTGACAACCGTTAGTGAAGAAGCAGTTATTACATTCTTGGTATTCTTAAAAAAATTATGGAATCTTGTATTAATCAGAAGTCTTTTAGTTGTTTATGTAATACCATCGATAGTAAATATCACCTGTAATTTCTGATATTTTCCCCTTTTACCTATTCGAAAGGGAAACTCAAGACCCTGATCTGCTTCTGAAGGCAACAGAAACAGTTAAGAAATACTTCTCTACAGCGGGAAATTTTGAAGCGAAGAGTTTATTCATCGCCACATGGGAAGATGTGGGCTATCATGATGGAGGAAGTGATAAGGTGAGAATAGTTCATATATTACTAATTTTTATTACGGAGCCCACCTACCTGGTGCTTGAATTGAATTGACTATTTGAAATACACGTTGTTCCATGAAGCTACTAAATGTGCGTCCAATGTGCTGATCTACGAAGAGAAGATATATTTCAACCTGTTGAGTGCTTTCAAAACGTCACACGTATTAGACACACCATTTCAGGGCAGTCCAACATAGCTAAAAACGCCATTTTCTAAGTACTGTATCTCAAAATATATGCATCGGATACATACTAAAATACTCAAGGGTCCCACGCTGAACCTTGCCACAGACGTTCCATCAAGTAATGATAGAGTCACCGCTTAAAGTCCCATGCAAACACGCAGCTCGACGAGAACGTTGTTCANCTCAACGAGAACGCTGTTCAGAGTATTGCACTTAGTGGTGATGGCGCACTTGACGCGCGTAACAATGTAGCCCTTATCGCTACCTCGTTTCTTGGCCTCAACGTGGAAAATAGCACCAGGTAGGCTGACTCCTTAATATTTTAGCATCCATATTTTACTTAATATTGTATAAGTTATTGATGCTTTAAATATGGCATACACAAAGAATTCAAATTATTTTATTGAAATATTAATGGAATGTTTAAATTCAATTACATAAATAACACAATAATTAAATAAATCTCATTCTTTTGGCAAGGCTATATGGGAAAGATTTCTGTACATAGAAGGGTTTTGTAGATGTCAAAATCTATTCTCATGTGTCCACACACTTTGATTTTGCTACTATGGAGTGTTAGCTTGAAATTCGAAACTATGATGATTCTGAATTGTTTCAGAATACATCCATGTGAATTTTAGCTTGGTGTGTTTATAAAGATAATTTTTAAAGTGAAATAATGTAGTCTTCTGTGGATATCCAGATCATAGAGATATCATCAGTGAATCACATTCAACAGTGAAGCTGGTTTTGTTGGTGGCTTAAGTCCTGNTGCAGCTGGTTTTGTTGGTGGCTTAAGTCCTGTTCTTACCACCTAATAAAAATTGGTGTAGAGATCCTATTTATATTTTTACTTCCGTTTATGTAGCGTGCATTTTCGAAATTTCATAATTAAAGTATTTGAGGAATTTTGATTAGTTTTCAGGGTGATATATGACAAAGAAGTAAATCAGCTCCACCAGCTTGAAGACGCTCAGGCTGATATCCCCAACAAAAAAAAAGAAATCAAGTAGGAATTAAAAACAACATTATTTTATCGGTCAGCAGCAATTTTTTTGGCGGGGGGAGGAGGAGGTAGAATTCAAATTTCGATAATTTGATCTTTCCAGCTTTCTGCGATTTTTTCTTTCACAGTTNTTTAAAGTGAAATAATGTAGTCTTCTGTGGATATCCAGATCATAGAGATATCATCAGTGAATCACATTCAACAGTGAAGCTGGTTTTGTTGGTGGCTTAAGTCCTGCTCTTACCACCTAATAATAATTGGTGTAGAGATCCTATTTATATTTTTACTTCCGTTTATGTAGCGTGCATTTTCGAAATTTCATAATTAAAGTATTTGAGGAATTTTGATTAGTTTTCAGGGTGATATATGACAAAGAAGCAAATCAGCTCCACCAGCTTGAAGACGCTCAGGCTGATATCCCCAACAAAAAAAAAAAGAAATAAAGTAGGAATTAAAAACAACATTATTTTTATCGGTCAGCAGCAATTTTTTTGGCTGGGGGAGGAGGAGGTAGAATTCAAATTTCGATAATTTGATCTTTCCAGCTTTCTGCGATTTTTTCTTTCACAGTTNTGGGGGAGGAGGAGGTAGAATTCAAATTTCGATAATTTGATCTTTCCAGCTTTCTGCGATTTTTTCTTTCACAGTTTCTGACGTCCTGTCTGCAATTTTTTCAGGGATTTTTTCAGAGCATAGTGAAGACGGTATATCACAGCTTTGAGAGTATGGCGGAATGTTATTATATTTCGAAAGACTGTATTCTTAAAGGTAACCTCTGCAGCAATACCGTGTTTAGTGGAGGTGGCACCCACATCACAAATTGCTGATAAATGGGCAACATACAGAGTGAGTCGTTAATGTTTGCTAACCTGGCGTAAGCGAAATCCCTAGGAAAAATTAATAGGGAAGCATATATACGACTCAGGGTCTACAGAGATTTAGGAGGGTAGTATAATCCCCCAGAGACAATTGGCGTGGAAATGTGTAATGCAATAGTAAATTGTAAATTACTTGCTATTAAGCAACGAAAACTAGCATACAAGAAAATTGTTACAAGGTAGATAACCACAGAAAACGGTGTTACGGAGAGTACATCCTCCTCAAACACCAAATAGGATTGGCACACTCCTATTGCTTAGAACTTTGTAACGCCCCACTTTAAGAAATTTACATGAAATGTTAGTAATCAGTATGTAAAAATCAATTTAAAAAAGCGTAACTTAGGTAGTCTCTGCTAATCTCGACCGTTACCTCAGAAATCACATGTTCAGTTGGATAGCAGATTAGTGGTTGCCTGGAAGGTGGGCAGTCTGTACCTCTGTTATGCATGACTCGTCAACTGACAACCTGGCTCGTGTTCTTGTCCTAATGCAACAAGTTTTTTTTTTACCAGACTGTGGATGGCTGAGAAGTTACTGCGGGCAAGTGTCCGATTGCATTGGTTCTTGTTATCGTACCAAGTAGCGAAAAGGTTGCTAGCAATGCGTTGGTAGTTTACACAGCAGGCAGTTCTTCACAGCGTGTACGATGGAGTGGAGTAATGAGGAACTGGCGGACATGAATCTCATGTATGGTGAAATATTGTGTAATGCATCAGCTGTACATCGTCGATACATGGTAGACTTTCGAGTCCCTTGTTTACCAGATGCGCGGGCATTCACGTCAGTTCATCGGCGTTTGCGTGAAACAGGAACTGTTACCACGATTTTGTCGGCCATTATTAGACATTGAACACGACAAGAACACGAGCCAGGTTGTCAGTTTACACGTAATGTGTGACATTGGTACATGCTGCCTTACCACCAGGCAACCACTAATCTGCTTTCCAACTAAACATGTGATTTCTGAGGTAACGGTCGGGATTAGCAGAAACTACCAAGGTGATTGTTTTTATTGATTTTTACATGCTGTTTACAAACATGTCATGTTAAATTGCTTTACGTGGGGAGTTACAAAGTTCTAAGCAATAAGAGGGTGGCAACCCTTATTTAATGTACGAAGGGGTGTACTCTGTGTAACACGGTTTTCTATGGTTACCTACCTACCATTTGCCAGTATGCTACTTTTTGTTGCTTAATCGCAAGTGATTTCTAATTTATTGTTGCCGAACACATTTCCACTCTCCACTTTTGGGGACGTCTACCATCCTCTGAAGTCACCGTAGACCCTAAGTCATGTATACGTTTCCCTATTTATTTTTGCTAAGGATTCCGCTCACGCCGGGTTAGCATACATTAACGACTCACTCAGTGTATATGTATACTATATGTATATTATTGAGAACTTAATATGAATTAGAATTAGAAAATTTTGGGCTTGCTCCAGTTTGCACTCTCCAAAAAGGCCTGCCAAGAATCATAGAGGTTCTCAAGAATATTTTGTCAGAAACTTAACGAGGGTAGTGAGAAAGTGACTGTAATGGTCTTCTGAGTAAATTTTCCAAATTTGGTTTCACTGCACTGCTTGAAATCTGGGAATACAACATCTCCCTAATGAACACTACAATTAAGTACTTGTAGAAGTCAGATAGTAATATGATGACAGTAGAAAACTATGTATGTCTTTTTTGGGCCAGGAAAAGGAGGGGAGGGGGGGAAATGTGATAAATTTTCACCCTCCACAATTGAGGCGTTGCGGATACGAAGGGCGAACTCAGCACGTGGACAAACTTGTTTTGATTGGTTTTATACTTTACTGACATCACAGAATACGCTGGTAGAGCGTTTTGTTCGGTGCGCCCTTCCGAACCACATACAAATGAGGTTTGCAAAAACACGACGGTCGACTAAACGCGATGGAGTTGCGGATACGATGGGCGAACTCAACATCCTGCACCACGTGACGTAGCGGCCTACCGCGCCGCTCCGCGTTGCTACGTGAGATAGTGACCTGTGGTGGATGTTGCTGCAATCATGGACGGTGTACCACTGCCAGGACATTCACGGAAATGCGTGAAACGCACGGAGACGTGGCACGGAGACTCCGCAATTACGGAGAACAATACGTTTCCCGACACACGAAAAATTCTTGGTGCCAGCTCATGGAATCGGTGCGGCATGTCGCTGTGGGAGCTTGGACCAAGTAGGCCGTGACAATGTGGCCAATATTTTTCATTCGTTCTGGGAGTTAGGGAATTACGATTTGCAAAACGCATATTTGATGGAAATGGTTACAAGCAAAGACGTTAAAAGGTCCTCCACAAGGGGACGGCCAAGCCGAACTTTATGACGTATAGACTACACCATAGTTGTTGGCACCGATAAACACAACGTTTGCCGTACTGCATTTTATAATATGCATGGGATATCCGAAAAACGAGTTCATGTTGCTTTGGATAAAACCACTTTAACAGCAACCGTAGTCGCTGGCCAAAGGGCGAAAAAATAATCCGGTTGTAAAATACATGATGACGGGAAGTCTAAGGTAAAGCAACACATAATGTCACTCATTGCTCATTGTGTCCAGTCATTACAGTAGGGCGAAATGTCCTAATCGTAAGTACCTCCGGGCGGGTTTGAATATTCAATCATTATATTCCCTGTACGTAGAATGCATCAAGGGACAATTCCCAGGAAGCAAGCCTGTCGCTATGCATTATTATCGTGACATCTTCAATGGTGAATTTAACATTGGCTTTGAACCCTCCCGTAGCGATACCTGTAACTTTGTGATAAAACCAACATTGCTATAACCAACCTGGACAAGAACACAGGCCGGGACTGCGATGCGGAAGTCAAAAGACTGGAAGCCTAAAAAGAGCTGCACATGTAGAAAGCGAAAGTTCCTCTGGCTTGATATCAAATCGCTGAGAATGAATACCGGTGAAGCAGTCGACGCTATTGCAGTTGACTTACAGCAAGCACTTCCCACTCCCAAACTGTCCGGTGGCAACCAATTTTTATAAACGCAAACTATGGTCATATAACTTCTGCATCTATAAAATCACAACCGGAGCCTCTAAAATGTACATGTGGAATGAAACCATGGCAAAGTGGGGGTCGTGTGAAATTACTAACTGTGTTATGCACTACATGTCAAGAGTTTGACAACCGTGATTATGTTAAGCGACAACTGTAGTGGACTGAATAAGAATATGAATCTCGTTTTGGTCAATTTTTCAATAATTCATCGCGGTCGTTTCGACGAGATACAACACATCTTCATGACTCGTGGCCATTCCTATCTTCCATGTGACCGGGATTTTGATCACATCGAAAAAGCAGTACGATATGTCGACGTTTACACCAGAGACCATTACGCTTATTACATCATCCGAAAATGCCGTACGAAAAGACCATTTACAGTAGTAGATGCTATGCATGATGATGTTCTGAACTGTACATTGCTTCAAAAACACATTATGAAAACACAGATAACAGGCGCCAAGTTTAGGGAGGGCAACATTTTCGAGTTCTTTATAGAGTTTACACAAGGCTGATATATTCATAGAGATTATACATTGGGCGCCAAATGTGCAGTGAAACTTCAAAAAGGGAAATGTGCTTCTTACAACGCAGAGAAGAGTAATCCGGCGAATGTACAAGTGCCTCAGCTCCATGCATCTCCTGTCTCCGTACCAGCTGCTAAATTAAAGGACGTCCGGGGTCTGTTGCCGTACGTTCCATTACCGCGATCAACGTACTTTACAACCATACTGGAAACCCAACCACAGACTAGCTCCGCACCAAACGCGGATGGCAACCCGGCAGAGGACACCGATGACGATCAAATGGAGTATTGTGGTTGTTAAAAACGTTTGTTGTCCAAATGTTTCACACGATGTTGTCTTTTATTAACCCTGTGCCCCCTTATATATAACGTTGAGTAATTGCGTCGTTTCTCAACTGGTCGTCCTTTGTTCTTTACTTTAGTTGTTTTTTCCTTCTTGAAACTGTATTAATTCAATATGGCTTATTACATATCTCAGTCAGTATGCCGTATTAAAGATCTCGTAATCAACATGTGTGGTGAGTACATTCATTTCTTATCCTAGTTCACATGGCATGTGGGGGGGTTTATTTGCAGACAGTGGGACTGTGTAGAGGAGAAACGTGTATCCCGAAATATATATCCCCGACCTTTCCCAATTACGCAGGAAAACTTTCCCATACACTGTGAATTATTTCGTCTTCAATTCGTCCTTCTGTTAGAAACTTAAAACGCTGTTTTTTCAACATGTATGTTTGTCGAGTTCGTCCTTCATATCCTCAGCGTCTTAATTTCTATTCTCTGCACCGCACTCTGTGGTCACAGTCACTACAGCATTTTTGGACCATGAGGTTCAAACTTCAAATGTCAAGTAAGCTATGGATATGTTTGTCATTTTGAGATAGCATCATCTTACAACGAATGCCAAAATCCATGACTGCTGTGTGTTTTGCAGGTGAACACATTCCAAGTAATAGTGATAAGCAGCGGAGAGGACTCTTTCGTGCAGCTGGTGTACCCAGAAGGAGCTATCCAGTGGATCCAGGGCTCAGGGCAGGCCAGCGGGCTGCCGGACGCCCGCGCTCAAGCCGGCTTCGTCGCGGCTGACGGCCGGCTGCGTGCGCTCCGTGGCTCGGGAACTGACCAGATCCACAACCTGGACAAGTGAGCGCATATTGGGTCATTCTTTTGCCTTGCCTCTTGTTTTCAGCATGTTTATAAGCACTGTCTTCCAGAACTCGCATATTCCAGTGCAAAGTAATTACATTAGTACAGCTCTGATGAGTATTCATGANTAAGCACTGTCTTCCAGAACTCGCATATTCCAGTGCAAAGTAATTACATTAGTACAGCTCTGATGAGTATTCATGACCGCTGGCACTCCAACTGCTGGGTGGTCCCCTACCCCAGGCTAGAACAGTTACTGAGAACTCGGAGTTTCATTTGAGTTTGCCGAGCCAGTGGGAAATGTACAATAAAACAGTTAATAACCTTCATAAAATATGTATGCTGATTCCCAGTTCAGAGTCTTTACAACAAGGATAGTGTCCCAAAAAAACNATAACCTTCATAAAATATGTATGCTGATTCCCAGTTCAGAGTCTTTACAACAAGGATAGTGTCCCAAAAAAACACAGAAAAAATTGTAGCCAGCCCATTTATCAGTCACAGCTGGTCATGAACAAGGGTATTCCCTTACTGAGAATTTCCAGAATGCAAACAGCTTTTGTAAATGACAAAATCCACTCAAACCACACTCACACATCCTTCAACTTCCTTCCAAAAATTTTTTAACTACTGTACCAAACTGGGTAAAATTTCTTGAAGTCCAGTGTAATTAACTTATTAATTTCAATCCCATTACTGAGATTTGAAATCCCTGAAGCTCTTTTTTCTTATACTTTCGTTGAAGTCTCCTCAGTGCCCATTAAAATCCTGAAAGTTGCTTTTTTGGTAGTGTATTGAAATTCCCAAGGTTAAAGTCCTCCACTTACTTTCAAGTCTCGCGAGACCTGAGAGTCCTACGAGATAAGTTCACACCCAAGCATTAAAGTCACCAACTTGCCCACAAGATATACTTAGGCCCTTCCATTTACTGATGATCCACTACAACCAGAATATAACTTTAAACACCACAACACTTGGCAAAGTTCTTCACTTGACCAATTATTGGAGTCTACCAGTCCATTGGGATATAAATTGTCACCAATGCCACATTCATTATCTTGGTATGCTGTTTCTCCTCATAAAGTTTTTGGTCATGGAGCCCCCCCCTAACTCACAACAATCCTTCCAGTGATCCTGAAGAATTCTTGGAAAATAGTCCCCGACACGACCCTAGGTTTCCCCTTACAACCCCAAACTCACTTCATAACTAAATCTTTACAGGCATTCACGAATAAAGGAAGTTAAACAAATGATTCACCAATAAGCTTGGATCTTCAGGCTATACTAGGTGCTATGCATAAAAATCAGCAAAAGCTGTTCCAGGAAATTAGGGGAAACACACTCTCCCTCTCCATAGAAAACACAAGTTGCAGGACCAGATGGATGGCCCCAAGTGCATGTCATTTGGCAACCTGCAGTGCACACCTGCACATCATTAAATCTTCATACAGGCAGCTCATGTCTTTCCAACTCCTGTCTTGTTGCTGTAGTCTCAGTACCATATATATCTGCAGGCTGTAATTCAATTACCTAACAACACCATTTATTTATTTAGTCTTGTTACTACAAATAGAGAACTTGTTGACAGAACTTCATTTGTGCTAACAGGTTGCAGCACCAAAACAATGATGACGTTTGCAGAGGCAACAACCAAAATCCAGTTACACAGCATGATAATCAGTACTGGTAGTATGTGTAAAATCTGAGCCAAATAACATATTTTTCCTATTCTTTGTTATCATACAAAGCTGTTTCCTGCCTGCAGTCAGGTCAGCAAATGTAACGTTCATACATATGTTTAAAGTCTGAAGAGGTAATGCTAGTTTGCACCTTATGTTGCAGGTGGAGCAATCAAGGTGTGCCGGGCTTGTGGCTGCTCCATGTTGGCAAGACTGGCCCAGATGGAAACGTTGCACCACCAGATCGGAACGCAGTTGGTAAGAAAAGTTCCATGCATTGAACCTATGTAGAAATTGGGTGAGAAATTTATAACTTATATTTAATTTGTACCCTCATTAACACCATTTCATGCAGAAGTATTTCAATTTATTTGAAGCATACGGATAATTATTTTCTGATGCACATTCAGCACTGTGTAACTGCAGTAATCAGGTGCATATTCAATTTATACTTTCATCACAAAATTTATTGATTTATTTACTTTGTTTATTTTTGTAATTTTATGTTAATTTTATGTTTGTAATGATATTTTATATTGATGTATGAAATACTTTTATGTCAAATGTTATACAACAAAACATTATGTCTATTCACAGGAAGGAAAAAAATTAGATCCATGTTATCTACTTTTTAATGTGATGTAGGAAACATGTAATAAAAAAAACTGAAATATTGCATTTAGAAATAATTTCACAATTTTAATACATTATGTGATTCCAGCCAAAAGTAGAAAACTTAAAAATACCAAATGCCTAATAAAAATGATAAAATTTTAAATAGCTAAATAAGTGTCTTTAGAGTGCTGCCTAGTACAGGACCAGCAGAGCGAAAGGATAGGATTTTACATGTTGAGTGATTTTAGGTGCAGCTCAGCTACCTTTCACAATGTTGCTTTCGAACAGAAAACACTTTGTGCTCTTTGAAGAGAGGAAGATAGCAAGAACTGTAGCAGTAGATTCATAAAAGTTTGTGATTTTGTGTTTTCATTGAGTCTATAAATCTTAATATGCCTACAATTTTCAAGGTATTAAAAATTTTAGAAAATTTCTATTAAGAATTGNCATTGAGTCTATAAATCTTAATATGCCTACAATTTTCAAGGTATTAAAAATTTTAGAAAATTTCTATTAAGAATTGTAGTTCAGGGCAAAAATAGGAAAACTGTTTTTTGTTCGACAGGAATGTTGTGAAAGGAAGCCGAGACACACCTAAAATCATTTAACATGTAAAACCCTATTCTTTTGCTTTCAGAACTAGGCAGCGCCCTTAAGAAAAACAAGTGCATTCCGCAACCCACTTTTTTTCTCATATAAATCCACCTTTTAACTTCTAGTTGCACTGTAAATTAAGAAAATTAAGTTCGGCAAACACTATAAAAGTAAGGTATAATTAGTAGAATAAATTATAAATTAAATTTAGTTATTTTATTTTTATTAGAACCTCCATCCCTCGCGAACTCGGATACGCTTGACTGGCATCTTTTAACAGTATGTGGTATTACAAATTTGTGAATTATTTGTGTTGATNTAAGCACTGTCTTCCAGAACTCGCATATTCCAGTGCAAAGTAATTACATTAGTACAGCTCTGATGAGTATTCATGATCGCTGGCACTCCAACTGCTGGGTGGTCCCCTACCCCAGGCTAGAACAGTTACTGAGAACTCAGAGTTTCATTGGAGTTTGCCGAGCCAGTGGGAAATGTACAATAAAACAGCTAATAACCTTCATAAAATATGTATGCTGATTCCCAGTTCAGAGTCTTTACAACAAGGATAGTGTCCCAAAAAAACACACAAAAAATTGTAGCCAGCCCATTTATCAGTCACAGCTGGTCATGAGCAAGGATATTCCCTTACTGAGCATTTCCAGAATGCAAACAGCTTTTGTAAATGACAAAATCCATTCAAACCACACTCACACATCCTTCAACTTCCTTCCAAAAGTTTTGTAACTACTGCACCAATCCGGGTAAAATTTCTTGAAGTCCAGTGTAATTGATTTATTAATTTCAATCCCATTACTGAGATTTGAAATCCCTGAGCTCGTTTTTCTTATACTTGCGTTGAAGTCTCCTCAATGCCCATTAAAATCCTGAAAGTTGCTTTTTTGGTAGTGTATTGAAATTCCCAAGGTTAAAGTCCTCCACTTACTTTCAAGTCTCGCGAGACCTGAGAGTCCTACGAGATAAGTTCACACCCAAGCATTAAAGTCACCAACTTGCCCACAAGATATACTTAGGCCCTTCCATTTACTGATGATCCACTACAACCAGAATATAACTTTAAACACCACAACACTTGGCAAAGTTCTTCACTTGACCAATTATTGGAGTCTACCAGTCCATTGGGATATAAATTGTCACCAATGCCACATTCATTATCTTGGTATGCTGTTTCTCCTCATAAAGTTTTTGGTCATGGAGCCCCCCCCTAACTCACAACAATCCTTCCAGTGATCCTGAAGAATTCTTGGAAAGTAGTCCCCGACACGACCCTAGGTTTCCCCTTACAACCCCAAACTCACTTCATAACTAAATCTTTACAGGCATTCACGAATAAAGGAAGTTAAACAAATGATTCACCAATAAGCTTGGATCTTCAGGTTATGCTAGGTGCTATGCATAAAAATCAGCAAAAGCAGTTCCAGGAAATTAGGGGAAAAACACACTCCCTCTCCATAGAAAACACAAGTTGCAGGACTAGATGGATGGCCCCAAGTGCATGTCATTTGGCAGCCTGCAGTGCACACCTGCACATCATAAAATCTTCATCCAGGCATCTCACGTCTTTCCAACTCCTGTCTTGTTGCTGTAGTCTCAGTACCATATATATCTGCAGGCTGTAATTCAATTACCTCACAACACTATTTATTTATTTATTCTTGCTGCTACAAATAGAGAACTTGTTGACAGAACTTAATTTGTGCTAACAGGTTGCAGCACCAAAACAATGATGAAGTTTGCAGAGGCAACAATGTCAAAAGTGATGAACCAAAATCTAGTTACACAGCATGATAATCAGTACTGGTAGTATGTGTAAAATCTGAGCCAAACAACATATTTTTCCTATTCTTTGTTATCATACAAAGGTGTTTCCTGCCTGCAGTCAGGTCAGCAAATGTAACGTTCATACATATGCTTAAAGTCTGAAAAGGTAATGCTAGTTTGCACCTTATGTTGCAGGTGGAGCAATCAAGGTGTGCCGGGCTTGTGGCTGCTCCATGTTGGCAAGACTGGCCCAGATGGAAACGTTGCACCACCAGATCGGAACGCAGTTGGTAAGAAAAGTTCCATGCATTGAACCTATGTAGAAATTGGGTGAGAAATTTATAACTTATATTTAATTTGTACCCTCATTAACACCATTTCATGCAGAAGTATTTAAATTTATTTGAAGCATACGGATAATTATTTTCTGATACACATTCAGCACTGTGTAACTGCAGTAATCAGGTGTATATTCAATTTATACTTTCATCACAAAATTTATTGATTTATTTACTTTGTTTATTTTTGTAATTTTATGTTAATTTTATGTTTGTAATGATATTTTATATTGATGTATGAAATACTTTTATGTCAAATGTTATACAACAAAACATTATGTCTATTCACAGGAAGGAAAAAATTAGATCCATGTTATCTACTCTTTAATGTGATGTAGGAAACATGTAATAAAAAAAACTGAAATATTGCATTTAGAAATAATTTCACAATTTTAATACATTACGTGATTCCAGCCAAAAGTAGAAAACTTAAAAATACCAAATGCCTAATAAAAATGATAAATTTTTAAATAGCTAAATAAGTGTCTTTAGGGTGCTGCCTAGTACAGGACCAGCAGAGCGAAAGGATAGGATTTTACATGTTGAGTGATTTTAGGTGAGCTCAGATACCTTTCACAATGTTGCTTTCGAACAGAAAACACTTTGTGCTCTTTGAAGAGAGGAAGATAGCAAGTACTGTAGCAGTAGATTCATAAAAGTTTGTGATTTTGTGTTTTTATTGAGTCTATAAATCTTAATATGCCTACAATTTTCAAGGTATTAAAAATTTTAGAAAATTTCTATTAAGAATTGCAGTTCAGGGCAAAAATAGGAAAACGGTTTTTTGTTCGACAGGAATGTTGTGAAAGGAAGCCGAGACACACCTAAAATCATTTAACATGTAAAACCCTATCCTTTTGCTTTCAGAACTAGGCAGCGCCCTTAAGAAAAACAAGTGCATTCCACAACCCACTTTTTTTCTCATATAAATCCACCTTTAAACTTCTAGTTGCACTGTAAATTAAGAAAATTAAGTTTGGCAAACACTATAAAAGTAAGGTATAATGAGTAGAATAAATTATAACTTAAATTTAGTTATTTTATTTTTATTAGAACCTCCATCCCTTGCGAACTCGGATACGCTTGACTGGCATCTTTTAACAGTATGTGGTATTACAAATTTGTGAATTATTTGTGTTGATAATTGTACTGCTATTTCAAATTTAGCAGTATTGTTTGCCAGGAAAAGGGTTAGCTGGCAAATTTACTGGAGTCCATTCATATTCAAAGAAAATGAAATACTACCATACTTATTGTTTTGCGTGCTGAACAACTTTTTCGGTAAGGTGCACAATCAATTATAGCTAGAGATAAAAGAGATTCCCAAGTACTAACATGGCTTGTAGGCTACACACCACAGTCCTCTGTATATGTACCTGAGCCTCAGCTAGTTGTTCAGAGATAGCTGCACCACTGAGTTGCTAGTTTTATCATTAACAAGTATCTGGTCATTTGGTACTGGTTTACTTGCAGGTTCATAATGACTCACAGTCCTCTAGGGCACTTGATCCAATTGCAAAAAGAACTTAACTTGCAAATATTCTTAGACTAGCTGTCATCAAATCTCATTAAATAAATTTACTAAATATTCCCTTCCCTAATTGCAATACGTAAATTGTTTTTCATTGTATAAGTTATTTTTCTTTATTCATGACACTTGAAACATTGTGTATGTTGGTCAATCAAGAGAAGTGCATGGTAGCCGCCCCCATAATCTGTTGAACTACGTACATCCTTAATCAGCAAGTGGGCCAAAGTGCGGTGGAACTGTTTGGCAGGTGCGGGAGTGGAGCAAGTGCAGACGTGCGTGCATGGGACGACGATTTGCCACAGCAAGTCCCGCTGCGTGGACCATGCCTCCGGTTTCTGCTGCGTCTGCAAGAGTGGTTACTACGGCAACGGCCTCACTTGCCTCAAAGATGGTGAGCCTCCGATGCTGCTTCAGCGAGTCAATCTGTACAAGTTAGGAAGTCCCTGCTTTGACCTCATAACTTATGCCTGGTAATACACACTGCCCATAATTCTGTACTAAATTTGTGTCTGTGAACATATAAAAGTGGTACCATAACCATTTTAAATCTTGCATTACAGCCCATATTTCAATAATTTTTCCCATAATATTATCAGAAGAGTATTCAAATGCTCAATACAGAACATGAGAAAAACTTCAGTTGTACTGAATTAAGAAGAGCCTTGTAGCCAATGTGTAAAGACCATAACAAATTTAATGTTCAATTTTTTAGTATGGTGAGTACTTACCAATACATAGATAATAACTAATGCAATGGAGTTAATGAGAAGAATTTGTGTTTGTCTGCTGCTCAAGCAGCTGCCAAATATAAAATGGTGTGCCATCATCAGCCAATAGCATTACCCACAGTAGGGTTGAGGCAGTACTGGTTTCTGACCATGCTCAGAATGTTGAGGGGGCCGCAGTGGTGTAGTGGTCAGATTATTCGCCTCCCACCACGGCAAACTGGGTTTGATTCTCAGCGGTTCACTCCCAGGTTTTCGCATGTGGGATCCTGGATCCTGGATGATGCTGTTAGTCTGTGTGTTTTCTCTGGAATCTCCCATTTCCTCTGCCCTTACATTCTGGCACTGCTCCACACTCACCTCGTTTCACCCTCACTGGCTCTCAAGACCTCGCTGTTAAGAGCCATCCATACCTATCCGCTCCACTCAGAATGTTGACCGTAATTTTACTTATTCCACAGCATGGCATACGTAAACAAATATATTTGGAATGGTATCTTAGTTAACAATCATTCTTAGTGTATAAGTGTATAAGTTCAAAAAATACTGTATTCAAATCAAAATCTGTGTGCCTACATGTTTCTAATATATTTTAAAGTTCAACAGGTCCTGCTGTAAAGCTGTATCATACTTCTACAAACCATAACTTTAAAGAAAAATCAACTTTTACATGTTACACATTTCTGTATAAGAAACATGTTATATCACACAGTTAATTTTCCAGGAATAAAAAAAAAAAAATTAATATTACATGAAACAGGCATTTCTAAACAAAAAAATTTTTTGACACAAGTTTTGGGAAATGAATACCATTCATACGGAAAACATTTGCCCTGCACCACCTAGCATATCTCGGCTAGGACAGTGATGAGACGTCAGGTTCTATTGTGTTCGTCTGAGTGATGCACTCTCTCAGTAGTAACTTGCATATTCATTGCAGGGAAAGCGTGGGAAAGTCTAATCAGCTATCTATTTTCTCACTGTTATACAGCTGTGGGATACACCATTATGATGTGCTAAGAGAGGCAGATCTGCCTGACCAGACAGACATAGCCAGAACAGTATCATAACACACTTCAGTGTCACATGGTTTAATTAATAATGCGTAGAAGGGAAAAACAAGCAAATTATGTGTAGCTTAAAGTTTACTTACCATCTCTAACTATGACAGAAATTTTAACATTTTGCCAGTGAGTTATATGCAGTTATTTTAGATACATAACACTGAGTTTAACTATGTTGCAAGATGATGAAGTGTTGGTACACATACAGAAATGAATAATAAATTGACAATGTTGAAAACCAGGAAGTAAATTTAAGTGTTAATTTGGTATGTTTCTAGTAGTGATTGGCAGAATCAAATATTTTGAGGAATCAAATATGTTGTATTTGAATGATTGTAAGAATCGAGAACTTTCACTTGCAGCTTGAATTAAAAAATTTACAAGTTCCACGGTGGTATTAGTCTATTTGAATATGTGATTTAATGGTTTTTTTTAATGAACGATTATTTCCATTCACATTATTATATTAAGATAGGAAGATGCAGTCAAGGGGCGGTGAATGCTTATTCCAGAAAACTATATAAATGGCAATTAAATTCATAACCATTTCATAGAAATCAACAATAGACACAAAACAGTGTATTTTGATATTAAACAAACAAATTTGAAAACTTTGTATTTAATATTAATGGACCACAAAACTTGTAATAAGACTTAGGATCCAGTAAAATACCTTACTATTAAATTTGAAAAATACAATCAGGTCTGCAAACATTCCCGTGCAAGCATGGAACAAATGAGTTGGACGTAATGTTTGCAAGAGAATACTCACTGATAAAGAATGTGTGGTGTGTGAGACATGAGTGCTGATGAATCACTCAGCTGGATAAAAATATTCAACTACTTTGGCGACCATTCGAGATGTATCGAGAACTCCTAAGAAACAAATTTTTCTATATTTTTAACTCAAATACTTACATCACCAGTTCCTAGTCAACTGATGCATGGCAGGGTTAATTCACTGTATGAAAGATTCATTATGAATGCCATTATCATATGTCTGAAAGTCAGAATTGTATGAAAAGAAAATGAATGAAACCAGAAAACATCTATGCAGCTTTAGAATTCTTTATGTCTGTAACATCTCTTCTAGATAGGTGATTACTGTTGCAGGCATACCACTGCGAGTGAATGGGAAAGTGAGCGGCAAAGTCAATGGGGAAGAGTTCAGCCAGCTCGACCTGCAGTCATACGTGGTGACCTTGGATGGCCGGACGTACACAGCGATATCCCGCGTACCCACAAGCATTGGCTTTGACCTGCAGACCCTCAACATTTTTGGCGGGGTCATTGGATGGCTGTTTGCTCGGCCCGTGGGGAAGGTCATGAATGGTTATGAATTAACAGGTGTGTATTTTAAGAAATAAGCAGGTAGGCTGTCCAATGACAAGTTCAATACACCATCTGCTGTTATGTTCATAATGTGTTATAACAAAGTATGAAATAATCTGCAGACACATATTAACCCTAAATTTTCTGCTTTGTTTACTAACTGTTGTCGCTCACAAATAGTAAAATATTTATCAGTTTCGAACTGTCTGCGTAGCTCAGAATGGTAATGGTTTTGTGCATCAAGACTTTAAAATTAGTTCAGTGGTTAAATTGTGATATTTTACCTCTGCAGCTGCTGGTTTGATCTCTGGTGACTATTGAATGGATAGTATGACAGACATTTCTGTAGCGCTGGAGCCTCTAAGATGGTCCCATTTCATCTCCATCATTCTACCATTTCAGCACCCACATTTTATTGATCACATTCATTGTTTCTGCTGGCCAGAAATGACAGGTTCTTTCTTCGGGTGAGGCAGATAGTTCAACTTACCACAAGTCATGTTGAGTGACTCTGAGAAGAAATGTTTACCGTCTTGGTTTTCATAAGCTTTCTGCTATGGCCTGTATTCAGATTTATTTTTTAATCATGGCATTGTATAATTATCCTTAGGAAGTAATCAGTTAGCGCCTAATGATCTAATTACACCTGTTATTCAATAGAAAATTACCCTGTTAATAATTGTTTTCCTTTTATAAAGTAGATGTTTTTCGGTCTCATTAGGAATGCTATAACAGGATTGTAGTGTATTTGGAAAAGTGCTCAAAATGTGAGGAAAGGTTTAGTGAATAAAAAAATGTCTGACATTTACAACATATGCAGATCCGAGGAATCATATCTGCTGAAACAGTAGGGNGTTTAGTGAATAAAAAAATGTCTGACATTTACAACATATGCAGATCCGAGGAATCATATCTGCTGAAACAGTAGGGCTGCTGCATTGCCTGTCCGTGTGCAGGTGGCGTCTTTAACCACACCGCGATAATCAACTTCCCGCTGACTGGCAACAAAGTGGAGCTGCGGCAGAAGTACCTCGGGCTGGACGTGTTTGACCAGCTGAAGATGGAGGCCGAGATACAGGGCGAAATTCCAGCTATCCCTGCTGGATCTAAGATACAGATACCAGACTTTGAGGGGCATTACACNGAAATGAATACCATTCATACGGAAAACATTTGCCCTGCACCACCTAGCATATCTCGGCTAGGACAGTGATGAGACGACAGGTTCTATTGTGTTCATCTGAGTGATGCACTCTCTCAGTAGTAACTTGCATATTCATTGCAGGGAAAGCGTGGGAAAGTCTAATCAACTATCTATTTTCTCACTGTTATGCAGCTGTCGGATACACCATTATGATGTGCTAAGAGAGGCAGATCTGCCTGACCAGACAGACATAGCCAGAACAGTATCATAACACACTTCAGTGTCACATGGTTTAATTAATAATGCTTAGAAGGGAAAAACAAGCAAATTATGTGTAGCTTAAAGTTTACTTACCATCTCTAACTATGACAGAAATTTTAACATTTTGCCAGTGAGTTATATGCAGTTATTTTAGATACATAACACTGAGTTTAACTATGTTGCAAGATGATGGAGTGTTGGTACACATACAGAAATGTATAATAAATTGACCTTGCTGAAAACCAGGAAGTAAATTTAAGTGTTAATTTGGTATGTTTCTAGTATAGTGATTGGCAGAATCAAATATTTTGAGGAATCAAATATTTTGTATTTGAATGCTTGTAAGAACCGAGAACATTCACTTGCAGCTTGAATTCGAAAATTTACAAGTTCCACGGTGGTATTAGTCTATTTGAATATGTGATTTAATGGTTTTTTTTTAATGAACGATTGTTTCCATTTACATTATTATATTAAGATAAGAAGATGCAGTCAAGGGGCGGTGAATGCTGATTCCAGAAAACTATATAAAAGGCAATANGCGGTGAATGCTGATTCCAGAAAACTATATAAAAGGCAATAAAATTCATAACCATTTCATAGAAATCAACAATAGACACAAAACAGTGTATTTTGATATTAAACAAACAAATTTGAAAACTTTGTATTTAATATTTATGGACCACAAAACTTGTAATAAGACTTAGGATCCAGTAAAATACCTTACTATTAAATTTGAAAAATACAATCAGGTCTGCAAACATTCCCGTGCAAGCATGGAACAAATGAGTTGGACGTAATGTTTGCAAGAGAACACATGTACTCACTGATAAAGAATGTGTGGTGTGTGAGACATGAGTGCTGATGAATCACTCAGCTGGATAAAAATATTCAAATACTTTGGCGACCATTCGAGATGTATCGAGAACTCCTAAGAAACAAATTTTTCTATATTTTTAACTCAAATACTTACATCACCAGTTCCTAGTCAACTGATGCATGGCAGGGTTAATTCACTGTATGAAAGATTCATTATGAATGCCATTATCATATGTCTGAAAGTCAGAATTGTATGAAAAGAAAATGAATGAAACCAGAAAACATCTATGCAGCTTTAGAATTCTTTATGTCTGTAACATCTCTTCTAGATAGGTGATTACTGTTGCAGGCATACCACTGCGAGTGAATGGGAAAGTGAGCGGCAAAGTCAATGGGGAAGAGTTCAGCCAGCTCGACCTGCAGTCATACGTGGTGACCTTGGATGGCCGGACGTACACAGCGATATCCCGCGTACCCACGAGCATTGGCTTTGACCTGCAGACCCTCAACATTTTTGGCGGGGTCATTGGATGGCTGTTTGCTCGGCCCGTGGGGAAGGTCATGAACGGTTATGAATTAACAGGTGTGTATTTTAAGAAACAAGCAGGTAGGATGTCCAATGACAAGTTCAATACACCATCTGACGTTAAGCTCATAATGTGTAAATGTGGCCATTATGTGTTATAACAAAGTACGAAATAATCTGCAGACACATATTAACCCTAAATTTTCTGCTTTGTTTACTAACTGTTGTCGCTCACAAATAGTAAAATATTTATCAGTTTCGAACTGTCTGTGTAGCTCAGAATGGTAATGGTTTTGTGCATCAAGACTTTAAAATTAGTTCAGTGGTTAAATTGTGATATTTTACCTCTGCAGCTGCTGGTTTGATCTCTGGTGATTATTGAATAGATAGTATGACAGACGTTTCTGTAGCCTCTAAGATGGTCCCATTTCATCTCCATCATTCTACCATTTCATCACCCACATTTTATTGATCACATTCATTGTTTCTGCTGGCCAGAAATGACAGGTTCTTTCTTCGGGTGAGGCAGATAGTTCAACTTACCACAAGTCATGTTGAGTGACTCTGAGAAGAAATGTTTACCGTCTTGGTTTTCATAAGCTTTCTGCTATGGCCTCTATTCAGATTTATTTTTTAATCATGGCATTGTATAATTATCCTTAGGAAGTAATCAGTTAGTGCCTAATGATCTAATTACACCTGTTATTCAATAGAAAATTACCCTGATAATAATTGTTTTCCTTTTATAAAGTAGATGTTTTTTGGTCCCATTAGGAATGTTATAACAGGATTGTAGTGTATTTGGAAAAGTGCTCAAAATGTGAGGAAAGGTTTAGTGAATAAAAAAATGTCTGACATTTACAACATATGCAGATCCGAGGAATCATATCTGCTGAAACAGTAGGGCTGCTGCATTGCCTGTCCGTGTGCAGGTGGCGTCTTTAACCACACCGCGATAATCAACTTCCCGCTGACTGGCAACAAAGTGGAGCTGCGGCAGAAGTACCTCGGGCTGGACGTGTTTGACCAGCTGAAGATGGAGGCCGAGATACAGGGCGAAATTCCAGCTATCCCTGCTGGATCTAAGATACAGATACCAGACTTTGAGGGGCATTACACCCGCACCGAACCAGGTATTTCTGCAGCTCATAGTGCACCCAGTCTGTTTATTCAAAGCTTTGCTCAGTATTGATTTTAAATCTGAGGAATAAATTCTGGCAGGAAACAGGCCACTGTTTTACTAATAACGACCATAAAACAAAAAGAAAAGCATAAGTTCTTATTTTAATGATATTTCTACTGCCACTTCAAATATAGCAGGTTACCCGTAAAATATATTTGGCAGGCAGTATTATATGCTCATTTCATTTTGAATTTGAAGTTAAAATATTTGTATGTTATGTCCTTGTAGCAGTAGGAATCTCATTAGAATTAAGTGCTGTTACACATAAAGGTTAATTCGTCACATCGGGAAAACTGACGTTGACCTCACGGTCAGGCAAAGTTTTACTGTACCGGTCAGAGACACGAGCTATCTATTGGGTTGGACTTTACTGACATCCAACTGGACCCCGGCCGGTATATAAACTGGGGTGCATGGCTTGGCGGCACTGCATAAAGTCTAATGTGGGCTTAACTGTACTCCGCAACACTGGTTTACACACAGCTGCTGGTTTACCTGAAGTGGGCGTAGCCCGGGTTAGCTCCTGACTCGACCGCTGTTGCTACTAGTGCCAGTTGGAACTCATGCCCAGTCCTTGGGCGTAGGTGGTACTGCAGCTGGTGGTGCTGGTGGGAGCCCGTGGAGGGCTGCTGGTCATACTGGGTTGGAACCACGGGTTCAATATACCCAGTGGTATATAGAGTCCCTGGCGGAAGTCGACGACAACTTGATGCGACTCGCCGGCGGTCTTGTAGGGTGTCTGAAATATAAATAGGTAGCGTAAAGAGACTGGGAGGAGAGGCCTCTCCAGTTGTCGGGTGGCTTGAGTTCGTTCCTGGGAGGTTAGACTGCAGAGGGCAGATGGTGCTGGGTTACAGATCAAGTTGGACTCAGAGGCAGTAGCTGTCTTCCCTATCTCGCCACTTTGCACCACTCCTATGGGTATATGGCATAAAGGAAGGTACTAAAGTCGGCCACGCTAAGGAAGAGCAGACGACGAGGATTCCTAGATAGATGTAAAGCCAGTCGTGGCCAAGCCAACCAGAGTCATACTCGATTACTCCAACCTGCATCAAAAAGCGCGGTGGTTAGANCGTGGCCAAGCCAACCAGAGTCATACTCGATTACTCCAACCTGCATCAAAAAGCGCGGTGGTTTACCATGGATGTCAGACAGTGACGTGGGTGTGAACCAAAGGGGGTCAGACCTTCAGAACCATTCTTATGACTCCTTCCGAGGACAATGGCAGCGCGGTGGATGGAGTGAATTGGCTAGGCTGGCTGACTAGCTTCCTTGTGCATTGAGTTCTTAATGGTTGTGGCTCTACCGTACGGTGTGCACCAGGTCCCTTGGCGTATCTGCTCCACAGTATGGGTGGCCATCTAATGTTTGAGACGTATGTGCACCCGGTTAAGAGAGCCCGCAGTCCTACTCTAGATTTGGAAAAAGGGTTGTAGTGATGCAGTCTCCTACTTTTCCCTTGTGGACTGACATCTACTGGGCTTAAAGTCACAGTCACCCTAGAAAAAATTACTCATAGGTTAGATAGAAAGACGTGTTTATTCCCATGAGGAATAGACACGGTGGCCCTTCCAAATTCCTAACCAACAAGAAACTGTAACAGAAGTAAACTATGATAATACCAGGTGAAGGGGTAGCTCTTCATTCTGTAGGCGGAGCCATACTCTGGTCCCATTTCTCAGGCCATGGCGGAACTAGGCGTCCCTGCTGTGCGGGGTTGCATCGGATGCACGAGCTGAGGC
>NQII01006439.1:72521-87425 GCA_002778355.1 Clitarchus hookeri | reverse complement strand
TATTTTATTTAAAAACTACACGTGTATATGACCCGTAAAAATTGTTGACCTCAAATTTCCTTGTTAATGAAAAAATAGATAGCCTTATATTCAGGTGTGTAGTATTTTGTAAAAAAAATTTATAACATAAGTAAACATTTTTGTCAGTTTCAAATCTGAGGATGAGGGTGTACTTTAATAGGTGGGTTTGTACCCTGCACAGTTTTTTTGAACAAGATGACAATTTACAGGTCTGCTGCTGTCCAAAGCCTCCCTGCTGTATCGTCTGGAGGGGAATCCTGTTGATAACCCATACTCCATCGAGGAGACAATCCAGTACGTAGAGTGTCCTCATGATCCACTCAATGTGTCGTCATTCCGCCTCAAGGTGGCCAGGAGCTTCATCAGCTACGAGTCTCGAGAGAGCATCATCCGCTACGGCATGACCAACAAAGTTACGCCACCAGGAGGTAACTGACATCCACCTTTCTGTCACAGCACACAGGAGAGTGTTTCAGAGTGATGACACTTGTCCAAAATGAGCATGACACATTAGTCACAATGGCCATCAAATACCTTAGAAACACTTGTAAACAGAAGTGCAAAGAATGGGAATGTGATCCAGTAGGCTGTTCGGAGGTCATATACAGCCAGCTTACCACTCAAAGTACAGTAGTTCTGGTTGAGCAGGTTTCACCAAGATCTTAATATTGTGAGGGCCGTGCACGAATGGACAGAAAGTTGTGGGTATGGCATGACTGCAGTATATAGCACTCAGGGTAAGGCCAGGCGACAAATTACATTGATTGCAGAGGCTGCAAAGAATGTTCAAGAGTCTAAAATTATTATTCCACATTTCTACCATGTAAATTTTTTTTTAATGGTAATATTATATAACAGTTTGAAAAAAGTATGACAATGTGGGAAAATAAGTGTTCCAAATAAATTAAACGTAGGCAAACTATTTGAATTTTAAATTTAAATATATTTCCTACAGATCTCAAAATTGAACAAAATTATTAAATTAGGATAGAGCTCAAAATAATTGTTAATGTAATGAGAATGTAATGAAAAATATTTCTTGAACATTTTTAACTCATTTGATTTGAACTTCAATTTCCACTTTTTACATAAAATTTAAAATCAAAATAGCCAAAAGGAAGCCCTTAGTGCAGGTGAACCAAGTGTTGGATTTTAAATAAATTGCAACATGCCACACCTCTAACTTCAATAAACACTTTAGCCGAAGTCAAACCTGGTGATGAAATAAATTTTTGATATTTGTATGAATCAATATTTTAAGGGAAAGTTCTTGTATTTATGCTAAGAAACATTACGAATGTTATTTATTATTTTGATGATTAAGTATTTTAATAAAGTTATTATCAATAGCGTGTTATGGAACCATTAAGCAACCCAGAAATATATTTAAAAATTTAGGCTCTTCAACCGTTTTGAGGTGCATTTGAACCATGAATAAGCCATGGTCCTGTGTGTCATTTGTAGAGGTAAGGAAGGCTAGTGTTGTTTGTGAGTTGCTCTCTGGATATCCTCCCAACATAAAAGCAGGGTCCTTTTGGATCCCAGTATGTAAAACAAACAATATATACAAATGGACAGTGCAAACTGCTATCAAACAAAAAGACTGGATGAAGACACTAAATACTCAAGTGAAAGAGGCTCTCCTCAATGTAAGCGTAAGCAATGTGTGTAACATGTGTAGTCTTATCTTAGTGTTCATTTTAGAACATAGTTGCACACTAAGGTGGCGCAGTGGTAAAACCCTGTACTTGCCTTCCGGAGGACCCGGGATTGAATCGGGATCTGTCCATCCTGCCTGGCTTTAATTTGGCTAGGCTGCAATCTGTGGCCTCTGTCCAACGGTATTTCAGCTTTGTTGATGAAAGGTCCGTCAAGGGTGCCGCCAGTGCTGCGAAGTTGGGAACATAGTGCAGGGAGAGCCGCAATGTTTTTCACTGCCCCTCAAAACTTTCATTAACCCAACACCACCCAGCCAACAGGTGTTAAATTGGCTCCCAATTTTGTGGCGAATTCTTATTCCAGTTATCTGAAGACCTACGCAATTTAACCGGCGTTAAATAATTGCCAACAACTCACAACTCAAACTTCGTAGCCTGTTTTTATGTTTTGAAGAGATCTCTACACGTTGCCACAGT
Source organism: Clitarchus hookeri (assembly GCA_002778355.1). Classification (NCBI taxonomy): domain Eukaryota; kingdom Metazoa; phylum Arthropoda; class Insecta; order Phasmatodea; family Phasmatidae; genus Clitarchus; species Clitarchus hookeri. The sequence continues at coordinate 85,269 of NQII01006439.1, read as the reverse complement.
CCTACCATCTCTGGATGTGTCTCGGCATCCTGCAATAGCTAAAACATGTGCTGAGATGGTTTTCAGCCCTCTCTAACCTCATATGATAGGTAGTAATTTTATCCATCGTGATATACTTTATGTGTTCATGACACTACCACACAAATGATACTGTACCAGGGGCGCATGTGCGCATACACACCAAAGGATGCAGCCACATTATGCTGTGTTAAAAATGCAGATATAACAAATATCCAGCCCAGAGAACCCCTTGTTTCATTGAAAAACTTGAAAGACTGGTAAAAAAAAGAAAAAAAAAAAGAAAGCAAGTTGGCTGGATGGCTGCTGGGAGCCAGTAACATGATAGCGACATTGCGTCCACTAGCGTTGACGAAAATATAACTGCCAAAGGACTAATGAAAAAACTAGTTCCAGCTGTGACCACAAGATGCACCACCAACAGGATGAAGGGAATTGAAAAGTCAAACACTGAGGTGATGGCATATAAACAGTCAAACAGTTACAGTTAACAAGTAATTCTAGTGTAAGTATGATTCGGGAGTCCATAGGTGTCACTGTAATTCCAGTGGGGGTCCTTACAACCCCAGTGGGGGTCCAGACCCCCATGACTTCCATGGCTTCTACGCCCATGCACTAAACATGGAGTCAGTAAAACAGGAGTTGGTGCTCCTGCATGAAGTGTAGACACATATTCTCTGCCTGGATGACAACCCAAGATGCACCCACAACACTGATAGAGAACTGGAGGAAATAGTGTGTCACCTTATGCGTAAGATTGAGGTCACAACATCTCAAACTTGAACACCTAGATGTTAGGATTGTGTGCGTGACCGAAGTACATGAGACCCCAGTGTCCAAATCACCACATGACAGCAAAACTCGAGTGCCAGAAAAGTTAACATTTGGATTTTACATCACACAGTCTCGCATAAACACTATAAACAATAAGATCTCCATCGCAGCGATATGGATTCCTTTTCTTGAAGACGAGGTAGGTTAATTGTCCTGTCAGCAACCTCCATAGCTCAGGTTGCTTAAGGCTCCTTCAGATCACAGGGTTCAGGACGAACATTCTGTGCACACTGTGGTTGTATATTACAGTTTTATATTTAAGTTCATATTTGTACATTACTCAACCTTCCTTTCCCTAGTTGGCCTTCTGTCTGGAAGAAGGCATTTTAGTTAGCCCAGAATAGAGTTAAGAATTATTTCCCTATCATTTCTTTCCCTCCTTCTCCTGTGAAGAGTTACTTCAGGTTTTAAAGTCACTATTTATTTGCCTCTCTTTTTGCAATAATGTGTTTGATAAAGAACAATATTAATTTCTCAGTGTCATTAGCAATCTCGCCTTATTATTTGTAATATGTTGTCTGCCTTCAAATGGCTCTGTAAAGAAACGTTTTTTTTTTCATTGTCCTATTGATGTTTGCTATTTGTTGCCTTGCAGAATTCGATCCGTGCCGAGACGGCAAAGCGAAATGTGGAGAGCACAGTTCCTGTCGAGTTGAGGGAGACAGCTTCAGATGTGTGTGCAACAGAGGGTGTGTACTAAATTGCAGTGAATGAATGTTCATACATGCAGAATGCAGTGCATTTTTTCGTGAACAGTTTACGCTGGAATTTTACAATGTGTTTTCTAATGAGTTTTTGCCATCAATATTTTAGGCAGGTTTAAAGATATTTTTTATATTCAGTATGTATAAACAGTGAGGGATGAGAAACTTATATAAATTATACATCTTAATTTGAAAGTTTCATATTTTTGTTACAAATAAACTTTCTTTCTAAATTTACATGCCTTGAAGTGGTGTTACCTAATGACATTTGCTGTGCAATTTGTTTCATTCAACTGTAAATGCGTTACTTCTTACTGATCATGAGGTGACTATTCACACCCCGATTACTTCTCACATAGATAGATAATCTTGTATAGTTTCTCAACGTATAGTGCTTATATTAAGTATCAACATAGTCATAAAAATTCTGTAAAAAAGATTATGGAGATAATATATTGAGGGGGATGTGTGTCCCTCCTATCAGTCAATGATGTCCATGATCCCAAGTGTGCAGCTGGTGTCTCTATGAGGAGGAGTCAAGGCTGAGAAGTGCCACTACTGGTGCTTAGGCAGTAGTGTGCAGATGGACTTTGCAGACTGGTAGTGTTTATATAGCTGTATTGGTTGAGCTGAAGGGCCTGGTGAAGCTATCGACTGGCCTAGATTTATCCACTGCATAGCAATTGCAGTAGGATAGTTACTACTATAACACCCATGCATTCACTCCACAGGATTGACTCTTTAGTTGCACCTTGCTAACGAGGTGCTTGAGTACTTGAATGAAGGAGCAACTAGTTTCTCCTGTTCATTGATCAACAAATTTTTGTTATTTGGGAGTACACTTAAGGATCATCAAGTCCAGTTATTAGAGCTTTTTTCGATACAAGCAGCTTCTATGGCTGCTGCAGAGCTCTTCTTGTCATCTTCCTGAGAGTGAATAAGTGAGAGATAATCCTTCTACAGCAGGCAAAAATGGGTAGACTTGTTTCTAGGTTGTTCAAGCAACTGTCTTATGATGCTGAGTGCATGGAATGGTTGCAGTCGACCCCAGTTGTCTCCACTCTCTGGCTGGGATACAATTAGGGTGAGAAGTAACTAGGTGTCAAATTTGTTTGTTAACACACAGATGGTTCTGTCTATGAGCTGTCACCATTCTGTACTCAAGTTCTCTCCCTTCTGGTTCTGGCAGATGAGATGCAGTGAGTCGGAGAAGTTACTGAGTCGGGGAGGAAGGGATTTTAAGTTCCTCAAAAAGGTCACACACACACACACACACACACACACACACACAGAGTAACTGAAGGGCTACAGGATCAAACCCACTTCAACTGCACGCAGATGAGATGCAGTGTAGGTTGGCTATTGTGTTTTTCAGTCTCTGTTACCTTTAAATCTCAATCATATCCAAAGAGTTAAATTAGGACCAGTAATTAGCAGAGGGGGGAAGCAAGTGAGGTTGAAATAGAAGCAACAAGACATAACCTTTGTGAGGAGGGAAAGATGATCTCTGGTCAAACTCTGTTTAATTTCTATAAGTCAGAAACAGCTTGAATCTCTACTTGTCTCAATGGTTCTAGGGGTTGAATGAAATTTGTCAATCTTCTTCATGAATACCATAAGGGGAGTCTGATGTTGAACCGAGGATTCTCTGCTGGAGTAGTGTTCAACTATAATCAGTGCCCTGAACAAAGATGCCTAGACTGGGTCATGCAAAGCAAAACTGGGCTATACTGTAAAGCATTTACTTGGAGAGCTGGACACGAGGCTAAATATTGGGGCACAAAATTACTGAATGGATATTGCTAATTGTGTGTACATGCCAGTGACAACTTTAGATAGCATTCACTATAATGGGCAGCTGTCAGATGACAAAAGCTTATTTACACTCTTACAATACACAAAATACTCTCATACTTGGCATGAGAAGGCAAAGAAAGGGAATGTGCAGAGCTGACCAGAGGCATGGCCATATTGGCCATTTCCTTTTCCACGAGCAGATATGGACGTGGCATGTGTGCAGCCTGGAAGTCGCAGAGTGTAACATCTGGCCATCCTTCCTTTGTGTCACTGGGCTGCGCTTTGCAGTGACACACCCATGGGGGCAAGGCAGTGGCAGGTAATAAATTATATGTCAGTTGTTCCATGGTTTATCTAATTCACTCAAGGATAGTTTGACAAGCAAAAGGCTCTGATAATAGGCATGAAGTGAGCTGCATCAACAATGTGTCATTCTGTAATAAACCTGAAACATAAATAGTTTCAATTCCAGAAAAAACAACTTTATGGCAAGACATGATTCGACGTTATAGCCAAACGTGGTCACAGATTTCTAATGATGTAGTGTACTCTCTGTATCATGTAACTTGGCAAGATTTTGACAGTTCGAAAAAAGTAGCACCAAATGTTTACGCTTATGTATCCTTTCACCATCAGCTGGTGAGTCAAATGGAGGCTGTATATTTTATCAATATGCTGTCAGCTAATCCACTTGCCATTGTACTGTAATGCTTAACAAGTTTTAAGGTATTTATAGACTGACATCTATCTAATAAATTTGTAGGGTATAAAAGTAAAAATCTTGCAATAAATTAAATATTTGCTAACTCTTTTTTAATTTATCCGAGACAGCAAATTTGGGTTAACATTTGTGAGATGGCAATTGTATTTCTTATCACACTTTGAACGTTACAGCTATGAGCTAATATGTTATGACTGGAACTGGAAAATAAAAGAAATTCGGGTAATTTGCTTGGTAACACACTTCCATTCACCAACAACTCACCAACAACTATTGCAAAGCAGTAATTATGCTATTACTGATACTAAAATGTTAGAATAGAAAATATGTGGCAAGGAATAATGTAAGAATTGCGTAAAAACTACCCACGTGCATCCCACTTTCTCTGTTTTATAAACATGGAAATGCGTTTGCGGGAGAACAACATGGTGTGTAATGGAAGTACATGTAACAATTACCGGCCCAATAAAAATTACTAGTAATCAAAATTGTTGTACTCGGAAATACATGCTACTTTAAAAATTATACAGAGCTCACAGAAAAATAAAATCATCGGTATCTGTTTGTAAATTTGTTATTTTACACAAGAAAGCTATTTTATTCTGGCTGGTAGTGCTTCGGGAGTCTGCTAACACATGGCGCGCCATATGGCATGGTAGGACGTGTTTTGTGAGCAGAGCGTGTTCCTCAACAGGTAGCAGCATGTTGACCTGCCTCTTCATCCCATCTTTTTAAGTTGACTTTTTTCCTATTACAGGCTTGAAAAGACACGAGTTTGAAATGTACTTCGTTAAATTATTTGAAAAAATAATTCAACAGTACCTTGCTATATTTCTGTAGGCTTTTTGAATTAATATCGATGTGAAAAGAACTCCCAAGGTTTGAAGTTGTGTTTCATTTTAATACGAATCGTTTTAATGTGCATTTCATTTTGAACACCTATACATTACTAATTTAGCATGAAATTTAGTTTGTAACATTGCAACCGCTGTTTTATGACCACGTAAAATAAAATGTATTAGTTAATCTAGGAACTCTTTCTTATCCACGTATTTTCTGCTTGTCTGATGTGCATCAGCAGTGCACTCAGAATAACCAACGTAATAATAATTTTTGTTTAACCGTGCATCAGCTGATACAAGAGTTTGTAAATGGCACGTTGTTTGTTTAGTATACATTAAGTTGCCACTCGCTGACTGTCATGATCTTGCCAATTTATATGAGACAGAGAGTAACAACTTTTGAGCATAAAGTTTATAGCAGAATTTTTTGTATTTATGATTGAGATGTTTATTGTTAACGTTTCTGATATTACTTATTCTTTTAATAAGAGTAGAATGAAAGCATTAAAATAGCAGGCTTATCCAGGGCAGTGTCAAAACTATGAAACCGGCTTCCACCATCCGGTTTTTAGTTCAGCAAGGCCTTCCAGGAGAAACCTATATGGTCCCTATTGTAAATTTATTTTGGAGAGAAAATTGTAATTTTTGGAAGTCAGAAAACTCTTGTATGCTTCTTATTATATTATTTGCTAAGTATACCAAACGCTTGATGCTTAAAATATTAAACAGACATAAAAAGATGCATATTAACTAGCATTTTTGTGCAGGTATCAGCCACTGTTCACGGGCAGTGATGGCCAGCAGCGGGAGGTGTGTGTGGATGTGAACGAGTGCACCACGGGGATCAGCGACTGCAGCACCAACGCCGAGTGTGCCAACTATGAGGGTGGCTATGCCTGCCACTGCCTGGCAGGCTACTCCGGGGACGGCCACACTTGCCAAAGTCAGTAGCTACGTACTCCTCACGTACCTTTGCNAGATGCATATTAACTAGCATTTTTGTGCAGGTATCAGCCACTGTTCACGGGCAGTGATGGCCAGCAGCGGGAGGTGTGTGTGGATGTGAACGAGTGCACCACGGGGATCAGCGACTGCAGCACCAACGCCGAGTGTGCCAACTATGAGGGTGGCTATGCCTGCCACTGCCTGGCAGGCTACTCCGGGGACGGCCACACTTGCCAAAGTCAGTAGCTACGTACTCCTCACGTACCTTTGCCTTGTCTTGCTGCAGTGTGTTCGTCATAACTACGTCTCACATGCCTGGCCAACATTCATTAGTGTCTGATAAGCAGTGGTCCCATTCCAAGGTCCCTGGAGTCAACACCTAACTTTAATATGCAGTGTGGCTACGGCCAAAATAGTTGTATTTGCGATGCTTCCCTTGAGGACGTAGGAGCCCATCATTCTTCAGTGTGACATTAAAAGGAACAAATAAAGTAAAAAATACTGTGACTATCTATATATTTATCTAACGCTTGGGAGTTGTAGGTCGCAGGGATAGACACTAGTATGTTTCCAACACTATTCTTATTATGGTCCAGTTCATATCCGGACCACTCTGTAGTCACGCCTATGCTACATCTGCCAAAAATAATGCTACAGGCCGTGTATGAGAACTCAGAATGGCCTAATTCAGGTATCCAATTTGATCTGAGCCTGGATATTTTTCAGTTGGAAATTTTCCCCTGGGAACTGTGGCAGAAACTACTGATGTATGAGGCTTTAATTAGACATGCTGTAGTTTCCTTNTGGAAATTTTCCCCTGGGAACTGTGGCAGAAACTACTGATGTATGAGGCTTTAATTAGACATGCTGTAGTTTCCTTTCCCAGTGACCTTTCTGCCTGTGGTAGCTGAGGCATCACCTTTGAGAGAGAGGCTTAGGCTGCTCTTGACAATGGGGTCTTGAGAACCAATAGGGGTGAAATGAGGTGAGTATGGAGCAGCACCAGAATGCAAGGGTGGAGGAAACGGGAGATCTTTGAGTAAACCTGCTGACTAGAGGCATGGTCTGGCACGATTACCACGTGTGAAAATCCAGGAGCGACCCTGCCAGGAATTGAAATATGGTTCACTTTGGTGGGAGGCGAGGTGTCTAGCCACTGTAGCAACCGTGGCTCCTACATCATCTTTAAGCCACAAGACTTTCAGTTGAGAAAATAAATCTTGCCACTGAAGTTGAAGTTAATAACAATGTTCTGTGATCAAAAATACTAGGTACTTATTTGTTTAAAAACTGTGTGAGAAAATATTTGTAGAAGAAATAGGCTGCAAAACTGTAATTATTATATGAAGTTATTAATGTACTGGATGCTGCACCTTGAACTTGAACAAACAAAACAAAAACTCATTTACTTGGTTCACTCCTCATGTCTTCCTGATCAGAAAGCAGATTCCACAATACTCTGAAAATATTTTGTTTTGTGGCTTGTACTGTAATGAAAAATATATTTCCAGTTTAAGAAAATACTGACTATGGTACTACTGTTTACTGCTCAAACACAAATACTATCCTTAAATTTCTTAGTTGCTGAAAATAAGGATTCATTCAATATTTTTTAAGTAAGTGAGATAAAAATCATAATCCTATATTATAGTAAATATGACATTTCACCAATGCATCACTGATCAGAATAAAAGTATTATTAGTGAACTAAAATTTAATTCTGTATCTGCAGTGATTCTCTATTTTCTATCAAATAAATAAGAGGCTTTTACAGTATTTGACCAAATGCTGAGTACCGGTACTGAAATTTTTAAATATGAATATGAGTAGTAAAAATAATAATAATATCAAAATCACGAATTTTTATAATAAAATTGAGCTAAAAATATGAACATAACATCCTGTGTGTAGTTATCAGTTGCTATAGTTCATATAAGAAGGCCACATTCTGACAGTCAGTGAGTGGCAACTTAAAATATTCAAAACAACTAACGTGCCATTTACAAAATCCTGTATCAGCTGATGCACGAACGAACAGAAGTTAATATTACGTTGGCTATTCTGAGAGCAGTGCCGAAGCACATCACACAAGCAGAAAATATGCGAATAAGAAAGAGTTCGTAGATTAATTAATACATTTTATTTTACGTGGTCATAAAACAGCAGTTTTTAGTTTTAGAAACGAAACTTCGTGATAAAATAGTAATGTATAGGTGTTCAAAATGAGATGCACAATAAAACGATACGTATCCAAATGTGACGAAAAAATCCTAAGTTTCCCGACTCTCAAACCAGGTGCTGCTATCTTGTGAGTTAAAAGCGCACCATCTTTTGCAACATGCCCTACCACGCCATCTGCTATCCATATCCCGAACTACACCCAGAAACATATTATAGTTTTGTTGTTTAAAATAACGTATTTACGTGCATATACAAATAATTTTATTTTCCCGCGAGCTCTGTATAATTTTTAAAGCAACCTATATTTCGTGTACCGCGTTTACGAACGACCTTACACACGTCCACCAAGCTCCGTTTACGAATGCAGCGCCACCCAAGCAGTTCACCAATTGCCGCACGGAGCAGCACCTCCTGGACGCGCTGACTCGCCACATCAAAGCCTATTCTTAACACGCCAGTTGATGGCGAATGGATACATAAACGAAATGGCACGGCGATTGTGAACTGTCAAGAATGTGGCCTTCTTATATGGTACGCAGTATGGTGGTGTTGGAATATGTAGTGAGCAGGCTAGGGATAAGCGAAGTTGCCATGGCTACCCAGTCTGGGAGCAAGCCCCCACTGTGTGTGACGTGTTGCCGCAGAACTGGACCCCTGCTCGGANTGCCTGTGGTAGCTGAGGCATCACCTTTGAGAGAGAGGCTTAGGCTGCTCTTGACAATGGGGTCTTGAGAACCAATGGGGGCGAAATGAGGTGAGTATGGAGCAGCACCAGAATGCAAGGGTGGAGGAAACGGGAGATCCTTGAGTAAACCTGCTGACCAGAGGCATGGTCTGGCACGATTACCACGTGCGAAAATCCAGGAGCGACCCGGCCAGGAATTGAAATTCGGTTCACTTCGGTGGGAGGCGAGGTGTCTAACCACTGTAGCAACCGTGGCTCCTACATCACCTTTAAGCCACAAGACTTTCAGTTGAGAAAATCAATCTTGCCACTGAAGTTGAAGTTAATAACAATGTTCTGTGATCAAAAATACTAGGTACTTATTTGTTTAAAAACNCTTGCCACTGAAGTTGAAGTTAATAACAATGTTCTGTGATCAAAAATACTAGGTACTTATTTGTTTAAAAACTGTGAGAAAATATTTGTAGGAGAAATAGGCTGCAAAACTGTAATTACTATATGAAGTTATAAATGTACTGGATGCTGCACCTTGAACTTATACAAACAAAATAAAAAACTCATTTACTTGGTTCACTCCTCATGTCTTCCTGATCAGAAAGCAGATTCCATAATACTCTGAAAATATTTTGTTTTGTGGCTTGTACTGTAATGAAATATATATTTCCAGTTTAAGAAAATACTGACTACAGTACTACTGTTTACTGCTCAAACACGAATACTATCCTTAAATTTCTTAGTTGCTGAAAATAAGGATTCATTCAAGATTTTTTAAGTAAGTGAGATAAAAATCATAATCCCATATTATAGTAAATATGACATTTCACCACTGCATCACTGATCAGAATAAAAGTATTATTAGTGCACTAAAATGTAATTCTCTATCTGCAGTGATTCTCTATTTTCTATCAAATAAATAATAGACTTTTACAGTATTTGACCAAATGCTGAGTACCAGTACTGAAATTTTTTAACATCCTGTGTGTAGTTATCAGTTGCTAGTGGTGTTGGAATATGTAGTGAGCAGGCTAGGGATAAGAGAAGTTGCCATGGCTACCCCCAGTCTGGGAGCAAGCCCCCACTGTGTGTGACGTGTTGCCGCAGAGCTGGACCCCTGCTCGGAGCTGCAGTGCCACCCAAACGCAGAGTGCATCCAGGACCACACAGGCACTCACCAGTGCCGCTGCCTGGAGGGCTACACCGGCGACGGCTATGAGTGCGCTCCAGAAACTCCGCGAGGTGAGTCTCATTGCTGGATCCCAACACAGGCACCGACTACATTTTCAATCACTTCACTGTTCACAGTTAACTGAGGATGTGTTTGAATTAGCCATTTGAAACATTAATATTATAGTATATCATCCAAGTGAAATCATGTAAATTTTTAGGAAAGTAAATGTTTTAATAATATTAAAATTTGTGCTCTTATTTGTATAAAACCATAAACCTTTAATTTCAGTAGCCATAAATTTACATATTACACTCTCAACACAATTTCAAGTCTCAGAACTATTTTTATTAATTCACTGCCAACTTAACTGGGAACCTGCATGCTAGTTTATACTCTTGCGTACGTTTGCTGTTCATAGAGATCTTTTGTATTCAGTCTTTGGTACAGCCCATGCCCATAGTCGCATTTACCTAATTATATGTAAACACTGACCGGCATGTGTATTCTTAATGTCATTAAAGCGCAATGTATAGCAGCACAATAGGAAATATATTTGAAAATATAATGTTATGGCCATAGTTAAGGTCTGTCTCATCTGCAATGTTCAATTTTCTATTTATGTGCCATAACTTTATTTTCAGTGAAGTAACTAAATAAATATTTTAAATTATAGCATGTTTACATTTACCATCAAATGTAGATGACAAATTGTATCCATGCAACATCTGCTATTTATGAAATGGCAAAAATCTATTAGTAATTTTGAAATGATGCACTAATTACACCATAGTTCAGAAATTATGTGTTTGTTGTAAAGCATAATGTATATTGCCAGAGAGGTATAGTTATAGATTCAAAATAAATGTTCCTTAGTAACGTAAATAAGCTATAAACCAGTCATTCAAGATGGGAGCGAGGTGGAAACTTATGGACTTCCCTGAGCCACTGTGCGTGTGCGTGTATGTCGCAGACACGTGTGATGTGGCTGGGGACTGCTCCCCCTATGGAGCTTGCACCCTGGACGACGAGACTGTCAACTATGTGTGCGTGTGCCTACCTGGCTACGTGGGCGACGGCTACAACTGCATAGACTCGGCCCTGTACAACGGCACCGGGGACACCCCCATCCCCAGCTGCGTGCTGGGCGTGTGCTGGTGCCCCTCTGGCTACGACCTGCACGGCCAGGAGTGCGTCAAGAGCGACTACCATGACCCCGTCATTGACAACGAGCGTACGTTCCACTAAGTTTTATCATACTCAGATTTAAAAATTAAATTATAATAGTTTGGCAACTAAAAATTTTTTTGTCGCCAGATAGCACTGTTGTTGCATGTGTAACAGATTTTTCCATTCTGTTTGTAATCAAATGGAATGATTGCAGTTTTCATAAAATAAATATACTGTGATAGTGTAAAATCTCTCAATTGGTATTGTGTTAAAACATACTTAGAGCATATACGTTGTTCTTCCCACTAAAAGTGGAAATATAACGAAATGTAAACCACATGATATTTATGTAATACTCGGTTGTAAAACTGGCTGTAGCAAAACAATGTATTACACAATTACTTTATTTAACATTAGTAATAGGATCAAAAAATTCCTCTTAATGATAGTCATAGTTTTCTGTTCCTTAATTTGTAACCCTTTTCACAAAAATAAGCATGTTTACGAAGGTCAATACCAAACTTAATCATATTTTAATTTTGTAAACATTATTAGATAGTGTGAATAATAATTACAAAATAAAACTGATATCTGATATTTTGCCACGGGAAAGCACACATCACAATTCAAGCCAAAAATTAACTTTCATACACAAAAATAGAGAATTTCTCCATCTACCCCTGGCTTAACAGTGAATTCTTTGGAAGACCAGCATACCATGTAGCAGAAATATTCCCTGTGCCAAACTCTCCCATCAGTCAAATAAAATGAGGAGATTGTTGCAATGTGTTTTAAAAGGGGCACAGAGGGCGCAGGGTGACTGAGCAATGGAACTGTTCATGCTCTGTCATTCCAGATGACTGGTTGCCATATTGTCCACCATGTTGGATGTCAGTCACCTTCAACCTAAACCCAGCAACCTTAACCTTAAAAATTCCACAAAATTCCAAAAAAAATAGTAGAAATTATAAAAAAAAAATATTTATTAAAAATTTTATAAACATAAATTTACAAAAATTTAATAAAAAAATTTATTTATAAAAATTTATTACAAATTTATTTTTAAAGACTTGAATGTCCACTCCTGCAATGGCTCATGCTGTGGCTCCTGTGCCATCCACCAACCCTCAACGTCTTTCAATAGCAGACTCACTAGCCATACATACCCCATCCAAGGCAACTATGACTGTGCAACAGGAGCAGCTACAGTGCCAACATTGCAATGCAGAATACATCACCAACAACACACTAAGGTAGAGAATGAATGGCCACAGAGCAGACACCAAATAAGCCATAACTGGTCACATCAATAACTTGCAGGACAAACCAGTTGCAGCATCACACAACAAAGATTTGGATTCCTGCTACAGCACCAGAGTTGTGAGAGCCCTACCATCTTCAAGCAATAGCTCAGGACTCAGACGCTGTAAATTAGCTCACCAATTTATAACAAAATCCAGGCAGCCACCAGGCCTCAACATAAGATAATCACAGCTCCTAACCACACTCATCAGATATACCGACAACTTTTCAATTTTCCCGCCTCACCCTAGTTCGCCACCCGGCCGCTAGGTTTACTACTAACAGCGCCCTTCCAACATACTGCAGTGGCTTACAACTCACTGCCTGATGAAGCTGGCCTAGCCAGGGAAACATAGCAATTGCGCAACCGCATGGAAAATGTGT
>NQII01006439.1:8957-69315 GCA_002778355.1 Clitarchus hookeri | reverse complement strand
TATATATATATATCAGTATGAGTCATGCATCAAAGTCAAAGTGATTGCATTTTATTTTCAACAACACACAAACAGCAGTATTGGCGACATATGGTTTTCTCATATTTTGATGGTGGCCTATGTACAGGCGGTCGCGACAGTACAAGCCAGTTCAGATCACCTTCATAATATGGAATTTGTGCATGCAGATATGTTAAGTTGCGGACTGCCGGCGCTGTTTTGTTACCTTCAATTAAAATTTACAAATACTAAATGACCTTTCCAAAAAATTTTTATTTATTTTAGTTCCTATAGGTTGTGGTTTGAATTTCATCATGTTATTCAAAAAACACCTTGGATATAGTTCTAATTCAACTATCCTGTGTTTCTAACTTAAGTTAAAACCAAATTTTGATACGGAGTGCACAAGCGAACTTCAAATTTTATACTTAACACTGAAAACTACTTTATATTGACCATATATTTAATGATATTACATCTGCCAGGGATTTTAAAGATGAACTTTAAAGTAAAAAGTACTTTAAAGTGAAATACTTTATACTGAGATTTTACTGCTATACGTAACATGTTTGATTCTGAAAATTATAGTGAAAACTGCTAGTTGTCCATCAGAAACTAAACTTTTCTAATGGTAATCCAGTATTTTGGTATTCCAGTAATATTTGGCACTATTTTGATGATTATGAAAATTTTTGTGGCATATCATCCACTATCCGTTATAGCTAAGGACCTGAATGGCAGAAGTGTTAAATTGAATGCACATTTGCAGCTTATCAGGAAAGCTATTGCCAGAACTTTACACACATTAATGGTTTATAATTTATTTTTAAAAGTTAGGAATGTTTAAAGTATTTGAATATGTATTGAGTAAATATTTTCATACAACAGTGTGAACTATCCAGTTCAAATATCTGGAACATGGGCAACATGTGCGGCTATTTCCAGCCTGCCGTCAGGTCAGCACACTAAGATGCTATTACCATTTCCTCTGGCTCTCCACAATACATCCTCCTCTATTGTGCACCACTCTTTCTCTCTCTCTCTCTCCTGCAGCTTCGCTATTATCTGCTCTTCTCCCTTCCGCCTAGGTCTTCCTTGTAATCTCTTCCCTTCATACTTAGTTCCAACATTCTCTTGATACCTTTCCTTTCATATTTTCTGCACATAGCCATACTGTCTCAGTCTTACTTTCTCTTGTATGTCATTCAGATCCGGCATTCCCACTTATGCTTGTACACAACTGATGTCAGGGCAATGTGATGTATGACAATATGGTATTTGTATTATTTTATTTTATCATCAGGTGATTATTCCCTAGCTGATGAATGCTAAGTCTTCTAACATAATCAATGTAACCTTCTTAATTACAGCATCTAAAGGAGAGTAGAAAATCTTGTGATGTAATATAATTTTGCTTAGATTTTCGTATTCAGCCAAGAAGGGAGCCANGCAATGTGATGTATGACAATATGGTATTTGTATTATTTTATTTTATCATCAGGTGATTATTCCCTAGCTGATGAATACTAAGTCTTCTAACATAACCAATGTAACCTTCTTAATTACAGCAACTAAAGGAGAGTAGAAAATCTTGTGATGTAATATAATTTTGCTTAGATTTTCGTATTCAGCCAAGAAGGGAGCCANACTAAAGGAGAGTAGAAAATCTTGTGATGTAATATAATTTTGCTTAGATTTTCGTATTCAGCCAAGAAGGGAGCCAGGCATCATGACTGCAAATGCACTGGTACGTGTAAGCTGTTAAAAGTAATACAGAGAAGAAAAAAAAACAGCACACAGATTTGCCAGTAACTTTGCTCATGTCTGCTGAAAGTGTGGAGTGTGGTCTCTTGGAGGAAAATGTTGTGTCTTGCAGTTTCCCGACCTGAGCCAGCCTGCTACAACTCCACGTTCTGCTTCTGCCCGCGTGGCTACACGTTCAGCCAGCACACTCGCTCGTGTGACCTGCTCCCAGGGGCCCATGCCCAGTCCCATGGCACCATGGGGCCTTCTGGACACAAATGTACTTATAATGCTCCCTCCTTAGCTGCCTGCTGCTGCTGAACTATCGCTGCAACTAACTGGGAAGGGCTAACCCAACACGGGCGGGATTATTCACAACAGTTTATTGCCATATTTCCACTCATGGCGGTCGGCTATGCTGGTAGCAAACAAAACACATCTCTTCTCTTTTTATTGTGTCATTCAACTGCAGTCCAAAATGACAAATATTTTCAAGATAATGCCTTACCTCTCAAAAAGTTATGCCATAAATGAGTACAACTTGGTTTTTGACAACTGCCATCAGTGAGCTAGTGCTTCTGTAAAGTTTTTTCAATTTTATTCCAGCTCATTATGATGGTTTAGAGATTCAAAAACATTTTTAGAAACTGTTCATTGTACAGTTGTATAAAAATTGAGTCCTTATGAATTTTTTTTTACTTTCATTACATTCTTTTATATTGTAACTTTATTACTTGTTAACTACTTGCTTATCATGAAGCAGTTTTGGTATGCTAACTTTCATCAATGTGCTTGTCATTAAATACATCTGGTATGCAAAAACCAAATTTATTACATAAACAATACTACATAAAACATACGATAATAATATCCTTAATGCCTTTGNTGGTATGCAAAAACCAAATTTATTACATAAACAATACTACATAAAACATACGATAATAATATCCTTAATGCCTTTGAAACTTCAAAAGAGCCCATTACACATGCTAAAAGTTCTTTACAAATTGTACATTTCTGATTATCAAATTCTTTCCAACAAGAAATTTTTAAAAATACTAATAATAAAAAATTAAATTTCTGATAACTAAATTATATGAAACATTAAATTAACAACAATATACATGATGTATGGATTTACATGGGAAAAATAAGTGGAGAGTGGAAATCAGACCTCGGAACAAAGAAAAGTGTCTGTACGAATATGTTGTACGCAGGGCCATGCGAATGGGAGGGGCCTTGAGGATTAAATTCCTCCCATGAAGTTGCAAGAAATAAAACAAAATTAAACATCACTTTAAAAATTCATTAACAAACTGTGCCAATCTCACAGCAGTCTAGGAGCCGCTACACCTCCATTCGCTGAGGTGGGTGGACGACAGGTAATGAAGCCCATAGGTGAACCACAGTCTTCAGAAGGAAATAAGGAAGAGGGTACAACCAGAGATACAGGACCCAAGTCATCAAGGAAACATCTGCAGATAGATGAGTCCAGGGCAGCACGTACGGAAGGGACAGAGAGTGAAGAATTTGATGGTCAAGTTGATTTCTGATGTTTTCAGTTGTCTCCAAAAGCAGACTTTACAAGTTTTGTGCATAATGGTTTTCAAGGGTCTGGAGCATCCCCCAGAAAAGAAGCAGACTTTAGAAGTTTGCATGGCTCAACGGAAAGAAGTGTTGACCACCGTTTTGGTGGGGAGGCAGGAAAGAAAGAGGGGGTCAGACGCAGTGGAAGATGGAGGCAGCCTCCCAAGCAACCAAATTTGCAATACGGCAATTACAGATCAAACTGTGCAATAAGAATAATGTATAAGTATTAAGGGTTATGTAAGGTAAGGTAAAAGTTTTAGAGTCACACTTTGTTTAAACCTACAGATTAACCCAACCATTTTTTGATGGGCAAGTGTATTGTATAGTGATTGGAGAGACATACAAGCAAGAAGGTTGGCAAGGCAGTGTGAACCAAGATGGTGTAAGGTATGGAATATTATCAACTACAGACTACCAGGATTGGACACAGTTAGGGTCAGGAGTGGATCTAGACTTCCCGGTTTGCGAGGAAGGGGGTGGTCATTTTCCCATTTTGCAGGTGCAGGTCTAGTTTTTTTATTCATGGCATGGAAAGAGGGACACTGTTTCACCATAGTTTAAAGAAATAATACAAAATTAATCAAATAAAATCAGTATTTTAAACAACTGTTATGTAATTTAAGTGTTCAAACATTTACAGGGCAGTTTGATGTTGATATGAGGGTTTTGGCAGGGGGTCATGTCCCCGGTGACCTCCACTCTAGACCTGTCACTTGTCAGGATCAGCAACTTAAGGAACACTTGAACAACTGACATAATGTTCATATCAGTTGTTTGTTTTGGCTTGGAGTCTTTGATCCACATTGCAGTTATTTCCCATGTAAACCTTTACACTTTGCTTATATAAAACAATAGCTGTAATGAAAAATTATTACAAGCACACTAATGAAAAAAAAAAAAACCTTATTTGTTTCTCCACTTGTGCCAGACATGGTGCTTGTTCATTCAAAACATAAAAAAAAATTTAAATAAATAAAGAAAAATATAAACAAACTTATTTACACTGTACTTTTGCCACATAATCATTTAACTTGGTGAGTTTGCCTGAATTACTCACCACAAGGCTCCTCAAGTTATAATTTCATCATGGGAAATAATTTCACGCATAGCCTATCTTTAGGGTTGTGCGAATGTGACTTTTTTCTAATGAAACGAAAATGAAAGATATGATACTGAAATGAAAATGAAAAATAATGTTGTTTTAGCTCAGCCTTAATGAAAGACTAGAAAAATTTCATAACATTGTAGCAAGTTGTTTATTATAACAAATTAAAAAATGTAGGATATGGAGTATTTACCACAGGCGGTCTCGCCTAAATAAAAATTTTTGTTTTATATAGTTATTTTATTTTTAAATATTGAAAACAAACAAAATTATTTACGGGCAAAAATTTTTAAACACCTGAAAATTCATTGAAATCAAGAATTTTCTTTTTATTACAACTTTCGGCAAACAAATTTCTTAGCAAAACGAAAATTGAAGTAGTCATTTTTCATTTTCATTTTGGTATACAGAATATTCGCACAACACTACCTATCTTTGATCACACAGAAACATTATTCAAAATATCTAATGACTTTATCAGTCCTATTTGAAATCTTTTGTGCAATCACCACCGGAATAATGCTGTTCTAATTGTTTCTAACGAATAAGTTGCTTGGCTTGCTCACATAGAATGCATGTCATGGTGTTATGCTAATTTTTATTTTCAATTAGTACCATACATTTCAAAAGAGATATTATTTTCATTCTCACTGACAAGTTTTTTGGCTCAAGAAAATGCTGTACAATATTGTTGCACTTATAGAAATTTTCTTTTGGCCTATTGATAACAAACATCCTTCATCATTATCATCTCTGGCATGCATGTGAGGAAATCATACTTCCAAGATGCTTACAAGATCACAGGTGAGTTGCATCTGTGTTCCATTGCTGNCCATTACACATGCTAAAAGTTCTTTACAAATTGTACATTTCTGATTATCAAATTCTTTCCAACAAGAAATTTTTAAAAATACTAATAATAAAAAATTAAATTTCTGATAACTAAATTATATGAAACATTAAATTAACAACAATATACATGATGTATGGATTTACATGGGAAAAATAAGTGGAGAGTGGAAATCAGACCTCGGAACAAAGAAAAGTGTCTGTACGAATATGTTGTACGCAGGGCCATGCGAATGGGAGGGGCCTTGAGGATTAAATTCCTCCCATGAAGTTGCAAGAAATAAAACAAAATTAAACATCACTTTAAAAATTCATTAACAAACTGTGCCAATCTCACAGCAGTCTAGGAGCCGCTACACCTCCATTCGCTGAGGTGGGTGGACGACATGTAATGAAGCCCATAGGTGAACCACAGTCTTCAGAAGGAAATAAGGAAGAGGGTACAACCAGAGATACAGGACCCAAGTCATCAAGGAAACATCTGCAGATAGATGAGTCCAGGGCAGCACGTACGGAAGGGACAGAGAGTGAAGAATTTGATGGTCAAGTTGATTTCTGATGTTTTCAGTTGTCTCTAAAAGCAGACTTTACAAGTTTTGTGCATAATGGTTTTCAAGGGTCTGGAGCATCCCCCAGAAAAGAAACAGACTTTAGAAGTTTGCATGGCTCAACGGAAAGAAGTGTTGACCACCGTTTTAGTGGGGAGGCAGGAAAGAAAGACGGGGTCAGACGCAGTGGAAGATGGAGACAGNGACGGGGTCAGACGCAGTGGAAGATGGAGACAGCCTCCCAAGCAACCAAATTTGCAATACGGCAATTACAGATCAAACTGTGCAATAAGAATAATGTAGAAGTTTTAAGGGTTATGTAAGGTAAGGTAAAAGTTTTAGAGTCACACTTTGTTTAAACCTACAAATTAACCCAACCATTTTTAGGATGGGCAAGTGTATTGTATAGTGATTGGAGAGACATACAAGCAAGAAGGTTGGCAAGGCAGTGTGAACCAAGATGNGATGGGCAAGTGTATTGTATAGTGATTGGAGAGACATACAAGCAAGAAGGTTGGCAAGGCAGTGTGAACCAAGATGGTGTAAGGTATGGAATATTATCAACTACAGACTACCAGGATTGGACACAGTTAGGGTCAGGAGTGGATCTAGACTTCCCAGTTTGCGAGGAAGGGGGTGGTCATTTTCCCATTTTGCAGGTGCAGGTCTAGTTTTTTTATTCATGGCATGGAAAGAGGGACACTGTTTCACCATAGTTTAAAGAAATAATACAAAATTAATCAAATAAAATCAGTATTTTAAACAACTGTTATGTAATTTAAGTNCACCATAGTTTAAAGAAATAATACAAAATTAATCAAATAAAATCAGTATTTTAAACAACTGTTATGTAATTTAAGTTTTCAAACATTTACAGGGCAGTTTGATGTTGATATGAGGGTTTTGGCAGGGGGTCACGTCCCCGGTGACCTCCACTCTGGACCTGTCCCTAGTCAGGATCAGCAACTTAAGGAACACTTGAACAACTGACATAATGTTCATATCAGTTGTTTGTTTTGGCTTGGAGTCTTTGATCCACATTGCAGTTATTTCCCATGTAAACCTTTACACTTTGCTTATATAAAACAATAGCTGTAATGAAAAATTATTACAAGCACACTAATGAAAAAAGAAAAAACCTTATTTGTTTCTCCACTTGTGCCAGACATGGTGCTTGTTCATTCAAAACATTAAAAAAAATGTAAATAAATAAAGAAAAATATAAACAAACTTATTTGCACTGTACTTTTGCCACTTAATCATTTAACTAGGTGAGTTTGCCTGAATTACTCACCACAAGGATCATCAAGTTATAATTTCATCATGGGAAATAATTTCACTCATAGCCTATCTTTAGGGTTGTGCGAATGTGACTTTTTTCTAATGAAACGAAAATGAAAGATATGATACTGAAATGAAAATGAAAAATAATGTTGTTTTAGCTCAGCCTTAATGAAAGACTAGAAAAATTTCATAACATTGTAGCAAGTTGTTTATTATAACAAATTAAAAAATGTAGGATATGGAGTATTTACCACAGGCGGTCTTGCCTAAATAAAAATTTTTGGTTTATATAGTTATTTCATTTTTAAATATTGAAAACAAACAAAATTATTTACGGGCAAAAATTTTTTTTGCTGGTGCACTAAATGAACATTCATTAAACACCTGAAAATTCATTGAAATCAAGAATTTTCTTTTTATTACAACTTTCGGCAAACAAATTTCTTAGCAAAACGAAAATTGAAGTAGTCATTTTTCATTTTCATTTTGGTATACAGAATATTCGCACAACACTACCTATCTTTGATCACACAGAAACATTATTCAAAATATCTAGTGACTTTATCAGTCCTATTTTAAATTTTTTGTGCAATCACCACCAGAATAATGCTGTTCTAATTGTTTCTAACGAATAAGTTGCTTGGCTTGCTCACATAGAATGCATGTCATGGTGTTATGCTAATTTTTATTTGCAATTAGTACCATACATTTCAAAATGGATATTTTTTCATTCTCACTGACAAGTTTTTTGGCTCAAGAAAATGCTGTACAATATTGTTGCACTTATAGAAATTTTCTTTTGGCCTATTGATAACAAACATCCTTCATCATTATCATCTCTAGCATGCATGTGAGGAAATCATACTTCCAAGATGCTTACAAGATCACAGGTGAGTTGCATCTGTGTTCCATTGCTGCTGTTAAAATGTTTGCCTTGAGGACAAGTCAAATATTGTAAAAACTTTCAATATCAGGATTTCTGATGCTTGTAAATGCAATTTTTTTATTGTTAAGAGATGTGATATGTCAGAAGGAAATGAAACAATTACAGGAACTACTGACAAAGCACAATAAAAGATATTGAAAGTTAAGTACATGATAACTGTATTGTAATATTTTTGTAAGTAAACTAATAGTTAGTGATGATCGTAGTTACTAGTCACAGTTTGTAAATAATATTATTAACGTCCTAGGTCATGTTTTTGGAGCACCTATTAGTAGATGTCGAACTTTCCAACTTCCACTAATTAACTAACAAATAATGATTTCAAAAGTCGGCTGCTCTTTTGTACTATTTTATTGAATGCCTGACCCACGTACAGCCCAATTCAAACCTTGTAATAAAAGGTAGTCTGCACAGGAAGCTATGAACTTTATTAATGACTGAATCTAAGAATAGGCTACTTTCAGTAGCTGTACTCTCAAGATGGTGAGGGAGTACCTACCAAACACACACCATACCACACAAGTCTCCCAGCATTCCTTGTTTTATCGCATCCTGGCAAGGTTGGTGGGATGACACAAGGGTGTCCTGGATAAATATTAGGCTAATCAGTATGAAACACAATCCTACGACATCTGTGCCCAAGCAGTGTCACCAGGGTCCATGCCTCCGTCTCTCTCGTGGAAGACAGCCGTCTCTCCCCATGCCTGATGACGTGCATCGCTTAGGAGGTTGGCCCTGCTGCCTACCCAGCCAGGGGCCATGTAGTACAGTCAAGCTGTGCCTGTGGGAACTGATGATTCAAGTTTCACCTTTCACCCACAATCACCCCAGGCATGAACTATCTACTCAGGGTACTGCACCAAGGAGCAGGCATGAAATGAGAGATGAAACATACCCAATTGGCATTGCAGTACTAGTGCCCAAAACAGTTGACGAAACCTGACTGTACTAGCGTCAAAACCAGTAAAGATATAAAAATCCAAAAATTTTAATACTGCAAAATTTTTAAAAATTCCTGGAGTTGTTGTGTGTTTAGGTGAACATTTAGATAATGGTTCAGTGGAGGGCTACAGAAAAGGTAAAACACATATCCTTTGCACAACAAAACTCGTAATGCAAGTTCAAAGTTGCACAAACGTCGTACAATTACTAGTAGGGATATATCAGAGCTGATGATACAAAAAAATGTTATACATAGTTCATTATCATATGTTCATTCAGTGGTCGGGATACACCAGGGGTCTTATTCTGTAACTTTTTAGTGTCGTTAATATTAAGACATTTACCGCTTAACTATCTTTACGAGGCAAAATGGTATTCCGTAACTCAATATGTCGCCATGACTGTCTTTCAAATGTCTCGTGACTGTCTTTATATGAAGACAGGCCAAAGGTGTCTTTATGAACGAATGTG
Source organism: Clitarchus hookeri (assembly GCA_002778355.1). NCBI lineage: Eukaryota > Metazoa > Arthropoda > Insecta > Phasmatodea > Phasmatidae > Clitarchus > Clitarchus hookeri. The sequence continues at coordinate 59,837 of NQII01006439.1, read as the reverse complement.
GAAAGAAAATTGCTGATGTATTGAGGTTAATTCTAGCAAACATATTGCACAGAAAAAAAAAGACATTTTAAAATGCCCCAAAAATGAGCAATATTAGATGCTATATTTCTGCACCAATTAAGTGTATCTGGGGTATATTTAAGGAGTATATTTTATAATTCGCTAGTGATACTCTCCAGCACTTTACTTTAATGTAACTATGAAATTATGGATNTTTAAGGAGTATATTTTATAATTCGCTAGTGATACTCTCCAGCACTTTACTTTAATGTAACTATGAAATTATGGATTCTGTCACATGTCAGTGCTGCTATCTCGTGATGCTCAAAGGGAACTAGGTCGAGCTGAAATCTTGTATCCAAAAAGATGAGTAAGTTAATTTTGGAAGTATTATTTGATAATGCATTAAGAAGTAAATTTCATTCATAGTTGAAAATTCACTGTAGCAATAAAATATTTGACACAAGAAATCTTGTAATAACAAAAAAAATATAATTCAACAAGCAGATAGTTGATTTCAGTACACAGCCCGCTGCGTTGCCAAATGTACATTTTTGCACAAAGATACCAATAAAGATATTGCTTACAGAATACCACATAAAGACGCTTACGAGTAATCATCATCATGGTCCTCTTTAACATTAAGATAATCACGGTGACTGTCTTCAAGCAAGCTCACGTTAGAGAATAGGGCCCCAGATCCTTTGCATGTACTAGACCATAGATCCTTTAGGTAATTGTGGTGCAAAACACCCCCAGCCCCTCCAATAGCACAGCTGACGAGGTGGTAACCAACAAAATACTGATCAGTTCCTTTGAAGAGGCACANCCCCCAGCCCCTCCAATAGCACAGCTGACGAGGTGGTAACCAACAAAATACTGATCAGTTCCTTTGAAGAGGCACACCTTACCACTGACTGGGTTATAACACACTGAACCATGGCTTTGATAAATCATGGCTCCACCAGCCACAGTTCCAGTTATAAGCACGTGTGTGTAGTACAAGAGAGAGAGAGAGAGAGAGAGAGAGAAAGAAAAAGAGAGTGAACAAGCGCATACAGAGCACCAGTCATTTAACTGCACCCACACTACAGTTAAGGAAACCTAAGCTACATTGCACAAGCTGCTGATATGCAGTGTGTGTTCTCATATTACATTTCTAAAACTACGTATCTCATGCTGTTGTTCCCAGTTCATTGCTATTGTAGCTTGTCCAAATGTTTTTTTAACTTTCTGAAAATGATATACAAAATTCTAATATAGGGCAGAGAATAAAATAATTTTGTGCATTAGGTGGTCCAAATTAAAATTCATACTGTAGTATATTTAGTTCACCTGTAAGTATACATTTTGTTACATCACTCGTTTCCTGTATAATTCATTACATTACATTCCAGTGCATTGCTGCCCCAACTCCTAATCAGCTATTCTCATCATATCCTACNATGATATACAAAATTCTAATATAGGGCAGAGAATAAAATAATTTTGTGCATTAGGTGGTCCAAATTAAAATTCATACTGTAGTATATTTAGTTCACCTGTAAGTATACATTTTGTTACATCACTCGTTTGCTGTATAATTCATTACATTACATTCCAGTGCATTGCTGCCCCAACTCCTAATCAGCTATTCTCATCATATCCTACNCCTGTATAATTCATTACATTACATTCCAGTGCATTGCTGCCCCAACTCCTAATCAGCTATTCTCATCATATCCTACACTCCTCCCCCTTATAAATCTAGTATTTTTATCTGTTTCCTCACTCTTTCTGGGTACCTCCTACCTTTCATGCTCCCCTCGGTGTTGACCATGCTGTCTGTTGGAAAACCTCTGAAATCAGGTGGTTTTCTTTAATCTGCACTAGGCTATCACCCTGAACCTCCCTGACTTGACTGTTGCCCTTGGCACATTTGAGTGTTGAGCTAGCCGTGGTGTCACAAATATAATTTTCTCTCTCATTTGTGCTAACCTCCACTGCGCACCATACTTCCTCACAATGATGCTCTCGCTCCTGTATCTGCATTTCCACCTCGCCTCTCGTCGCTAACTGATCAATGTGCCATCGCCGCTTCAGACCCTCGCAAGTTTCAACGACATATGTCAAGGTACCTGCTTGATCCCTGATGGTGACTGGAAGCCACTTCACTTTGTTCTGTCTGTAATCCCTAGCCATGATACTGCTGCCCACTTGCAACTGCCTAATTTTCGTTCTCCCTTCACCTTGCCTGCCCTGTTGCTGTATCACTCTATCTGTAATGCTTGGTACTACCAATGATATTCTTGTACGCACATTCTGCTTGGCATTAAATCGCACGGTGCCTCCCCTGTAGTGATCTGAGAGGTAGCTCTGTAACCCAACAAGAAACCTGGCAATGCTATCTCTAAAGGAACTTCGTCAGTCACCATCTTTTTTATCTTATCCTTGAATTTTCTTACCACGTTCTCTGCAGCTTCATTTGCTGCAGGGTGGTACGGTGGTGAAAAAGTGTGCTTAATTCCATTAAATTTACAGAACTCTGCAAACTGTTCTGAAGCAAATTGTGGTCCATGCTCTGGTAAACCAAAAGTTGCAAATCATCCTCGAAGACATGCAAGTATCGACTCTGAGGTCACCGAATCCAATTTTCGGACCTATGGCCATTTAGAATAGCTGTCTATTATATAAACATATTCCCCAAGAACAGACCTGCTAGATCAACATGTACTTGCTGCCATGGGCGACTTGGCCTTGTCCAAGGTATGAGAGTAGATTTTGGACGGTTGCTTCTGTTTTGTAGGCATGCAGTGCACGACTTTGTTACCTGTTCTAAGCAAGCATCAATGTTGGGCCACCACACGTAGGACCTGGCTAAGGACTTCATTTTAACTGTTCCGAAGTGAGATGAGTGCCCTGCAGTTTGTTTGGTATGATAACCCGATTTCCCCACATTTCTCGTCCTTGCTCAACTGTTAACTGGTCTCTCCGGTTCCAATATGGTTTCATATCTTTCTCTACCTCATCTGGCCAACGTAACCTGCCAAACTGTAACACCTTGCTCAACATTATACTGTGTACCATATAAGAAGGCCCCTTTCTTGACAGTTGACAATCGCCGCGCCTTTTCGTTTATGTATCCATTCGCCATCAAATGGCGTTTCAAGAATAGGCTTTGATGTGGCCAGGAGGTGCTGCTGCGTGCGGCAATTGGTGAACTGCTTTGGTGGCGCTGCATTCGTAAACGGAGCTTGTGGACGTGTGTAGGGTTGTTCATAAACGCTGTACACAAAATGTGTGTTACTTTAAAAATTATACAGAGCTCGCAGGAAAATAAAATTATTTATATATGCGCGTGAATACGTTATTTTAAAAAACAAAACTATAACATGTTTCTGAGTGTAGTTCGGGATATGGATGACAGATGGCGTGGAAGGGCATATTGCAACATATGGTGCACTTTTAACTCACAAGATAGCAGCACCTGGTTTGAGAGTCTGGAAACTTTGGATTTTTTTGTCACATTTGAATACGTATCGTTTTGTTGTGCATCTCATTTTGAACACCTATACATTACTATTTTATCACGAAGTTTCGTTTCTAAAACTAAAAACTGCTGTTTTATGACCACATAAAATAAAATGTATTAATTAATCTACGAACTCTTTCTTAACCGCGTATTTTCTGTTTGTGTGATGTGCTTCGGCACTGCTCTCAGAATAGCCAACGTAATATTAACTTTTATTCGTTCGTGCATCAGCTGATACAGGATTTTGTAAATGGGACATTAGTTGTTTTCAATATATTAAGTTGCCACTCACTGACTGTCAGAATGTGGCCTTCTTATATGAAATGAACTATACATCTCTCCTTGTCTCAAACTTAATTGTTTTGGCTGTTATGGGCAGGAATTCTTCTGTTCCCACCCTGAGATACGAAAATTCCTCCACCTGTTCTGTTTTCCCTGCTAATGGTAGCCGTGATAGGCCATCTGCATTGTAGTTGCTTCTACCTTGGACATACTCTATAGTGTAATCGTAACGCTGTAGTGTCATCACCCACCGCTGTAACCTATTGGCTGCCATCTGCGGAATGCATTTGTGTTACCCAAAAATGTAAAGTATTGGCTTGTGGTCAATTATGAGGGTGAAATGCCTTCCATACAAATACAGTGAAAATTGTTTGACACCAAACATTATCGCCAATGCCTCACAATCAATCTGTGAGTAATTCTGTTGAGTTTTGGTAAGTGTGCACGATGCAAATGCAATTGCTCTCTCATCCCCAGACGGATACACATGTGAAATTACTGCCGTCAAACCATATGGTGATGCATCGCAAGCTAACCAAACTGGCAAGTTTGGATCATAGTGAGCTACCTTTGCTAGAGTTAACATTTCCTTTACAGCTGCAAAAGCATCATCACACTGTACCGACCAATTCCACTTGCAACCCTCCTTAAGCAAAGCATACAATGGTGTCATAATCATAGCTAGACAAGGAAGGAACTCACTGTAGTACTCCACTAATCCTAAAAACGATCTTAACTGTGATACATTCAGTGGTTTGGGTGCATTTTGTACAGCTTCGGCTTTTTCAGCTTGTGTACTATTACCATTTTGGTAGACAACATGTCCTAAGAATGAAACTGGGCGCAACAAAAACTGACAATTGTCATTGTTTACCTTAAACCCAGATTTATGCAAACGATTGAAGACATGTTCTAGGTTCTTGAAATGGTCTTCAGCGTTCTTCCTTGTAACCAAAATGTCATTTTGAAAACTGACAATACCTTCCAGACCTTGTAACACTTGATCCATAGTGCGTTTGAAAATAGCAGATGCTGATGTTACACCAAATGGAAGTCGTTTGTAACGAGAAAGTCCCTTATTTGTCGTAATAGTGCAGATTTCCTGTGACGTCTCGTCTAACTGAAGTTGTTGATAGGCTAGCAACAAATCAATCTTTGAAAACACTTTAGCACCTTGAATTTTGGCAAAGAAGAGGTCTTCAATTCGTGGAAGCGGATATCTCTCAACCTCAAGTTCCTTGTTTACTGTTAACTTGTAGTCACCGCAAATTCGAACACCACCATTGCTCTTGATGACTGGAACGATAGGCGTCGCCCAATCAGTGAACTCAGCAGGGAAAATTATGTCCAAACGCAATAGCATTTCCAATTCTTTTTTCCATATTTTTTAAGTGAGTGGCAGCACTCTATGTTGTAATACAATACTCTTGTAATTGTTTTTCAGTTTTGATGTCACAACCTTTTTTGAAAATTTTTTCAAACCACCATTGCACAGCTGGGAGAACTTGTTTACAAGTTGCCGCACCCTCTTATCACTATCATCACAATAAACATCTTCATGCATTAGGAAAACTGGTTTGGGAAGATTTAGGGCTTGATACCAGTCCCTGCCTAATAAAGGAGGTTCACCATTAGGCACGACAAATAATGGTAGTTTTTGCTTGTGCTACCATACTTAGCCTCTATTATTATCATACCACTTGGTTGCAACTTGCCACCTGTATATGAGCATAGTCAGACATTTGTGTTTTGTATAATTTGATTTGAGAAGTGTTGTCTGTAGGTATCATACGATATTGCTGAAATAGCTGCCTTTGGGTCAACTTCCATTTCAAGCACTACCGATACAAGTTGCACTTTTACGAACCACAAATGTGCACNTCTTTTTTCCATATTTTTTAAGTGAGTGGCAGCACTCTATGTTGTAATACAATACTCTTGTAATTGTTTTTCAGTTTAAATGTCACAACCTTTTTTGAAAATTTTCCCAAACCACCATTGCGCAGCTGGGAGAACTTGTTTACAAGTTGCCGCACCCTCTTATCACTATCATCACAAGAAACATCTTCATGCATTCGGAAAACTGGTTTGGGAAGATTTAGGGCTTGATACCAGTCCCTGCCTAATAAAGGAGGTTCACCATTAGGCACGACAAATAATGGTAGTTTTTGCTTGTGCTACCATACTTAGCCTCTATTATTATCATACCACTTGTTTGCAACTTGCCACCTGTATATGAGCATAGTCAGACATTTGTGTTTTGTATAATTTGATTTGAGAAGTGTTGTCTGTAGGTATCATACGATATTGCTGAAATAGCTGCCCCTGTGTCCACTTCCCATTTCAAGCAGTAACGATACAAGTTGCACTTTTACGAACCACAAATGTAAAANCAACTTCCATTTCAAGCACTACCGATACAAGTTGCACTTTTACGAACCACAAATGTGCACCAATACTATTGATGTTGAATATATGCAACCATGTGTCTTGGTTATCTTGCTCTGGATGGTTATCTTGATCATCAACTTGGAAATCTCCAACCACGTAATTTTGCTGTATAACATTGCCTTGAGGGTTATGAAGATTACACATTACACGTAGGTGACCCAGTTTGTTGTAGTTATGGCATTTGTATCCTCTAAACTTGCACTTGGAAGCAAAGTGGTTAGGTTTACCACAACAAAAACATACTGCATCCTTGTCTTTCACACTTTTGTTAGTGCTGTAATCGGCACTATTTGTGACTGCCTGGTTGCTTGCAACGACACTTTCAAAAGACCTGGGAATTTTTTTTTCACGATGGTGGTTGTGAGAGTCCCAAACACGCGAGGAAAGTATCTTGTGTAACTCTGCATTAGGATCTGGGATGTTGTGCTCACAATCTCTTGACACAGCAACCATATTTTCTGCTGCCTTTTCATAGGACAAAGCGATTTTCGCAGCTTTGTCAAATGACAACATTTCACTTTCCAGACATAAAACCTGCATAATGTCCTTGTTGCGAAGCCCCACAACAAATTGATTATGTAATGCTTGATCAAGAAATTGTTCCAAAATTGCAGTGGCGCGTACATTTCCGCAGGCAGGCCTGCAATGAACTGTGCCATGGACTCTGTGCTTGATTGTAAACATTGGCAAAATGTATACCGAGCTGCAATCACTGATAGTGCAGAAGGAAAATACATCTGCAGGATGGAATACAGTTCGCAATATGATTTGTTGGTCGGTTTAACCGGCTCGCATAAATCACGTGACAGCTCGTACGTCACTTTCCCTATAGACGAGATCAGAACGGCTTTTCTCTCTTCTTGAGTCCGTCGTCACCTTCGCCGATGTCGTTGGCTATAAAATATTGTTTCAAGCGTTCATCGTACGAGTTCCAGTCCTCTTCGCCGGCTTCAAATTTTTCTAACACGATTTTTGCCATACTTGTTGCCAATTGTAGTATATTTAGTCCACCTATAAGTATACATTTTGCTACATCACTCATTTGCTGTGTAATGCATTACATAGCATTCCCACGCATTGCTGCCAACTCCTAATCAGCTATTCCCTTCATATCCTACATATAGATTCCAAATAAAGTTTGCAAGAATATTTATTTTGTACTAGGTCTAGTGTTAGGGAACATACATTGATGCCGTGATGAACAACGCTTGTGTGGAGTTGTCACACGTGGGCCAACAGACTCACAAAGATTGACGGAGATCAACAGGTTAAATATTGACTGTTCCACCTCCTTAGGAATACAGATGTTTTTGTACCCATGTCTAGGTGTTGTCTGCTGAGACACTAGTGATGAATCTCACAGGATTGTCCACCAATTACACTATCTCCACACAGCAATGGGCTAGATTCATAGGGTTCTAATAGCTGCTAAAAGAGAACCACATCTCAGTTATAATCCATTTCACCTGGTTACTATCAACCACCCGTAGATGGTTACCTCAACTAAGCCTTTCAACTAAGGCATTCTTAGCTGAGGACTAAAGTGATTGCTTTGTATTGATACATAGTTATGCAAAGAATTGTTCTTGCTGATGGATAAGCCAAGAATGGGTCTCCAGTTCACAGCCATCTTGCCTTACATACTCTCTGCCGTCACTTGGAGGGTATCGCCTTGCCTTGGGTGCGCTCCCCACACGCCATTTATTAATTTTTTCTGCCTGATTGAGTACCAGAAGATTATTTCAAGAGTTTATTTCATAAGAACTCAATTTCCTACAAGATAGCTGCACTAAAACCCCTACAGTGCTTTGAAACATTTCATAATGATTTATTTTTTAAAATAATCTTTTAGATATTTTATTATAATTATGCAGTCTGTAAATATAGCATGCATAAAATATATTTCATATGTGTATGTTATAAATGTATGTAATATTGATTATATGTATTATTTAAGTTATATCTCTTCAGTTGGGCATGGGTTATGTTAGGTAAAAACATAATAAAATATGCTCAGTGAAATTTCATGAGTTTACTCATGATATACGAAAATTTAGACATGAAAAAAGCGACTAAGTAAATTTTCCGCTCAATGACACAATTAGATTTTTTTACTTGGGTTGGCATAGCACTTGTAACTGATCTATAGAAGGAATTTGTGATGTGCTGATGATATGCTTGTGAACTATGGCTACTTGCATCTAAGCTAGACTACTTGGGCCTTCAGGAAACCGAGCTTTCTAAATAAAAATTAACACTCGTAGTCAACAAAATTGTAATCTTCAAAATTTTTCAAATGCATAAAAAAAATTCAAATTTAAAATGTTTTGACCAACAGTGCAAGACTAACTGTTTAATTTGTTTATTATATTAAACATGCCATAGATAAAAACTAACTAAGAAACCAAACTGAGGAGCGTGAGGTTTCAGAACTGATGCCAACGTAGTGCAGTAAGTTTGCAGTTTGCTAGTAAAGACAAGGAAGTAATATGTAGTTTTTATCACAAAAATTTAAGTTGGTTCGTGCCAGGTGAGATATGAACCCTAGCTGCCGTACAAGCTCACAATTTGTAAATTGAATGACAGTAAAGTGGAAGTTGACTCAAATTGAGGCGATGAATGACAACACAAGGTTTTTTTTAATGCATGATATCATTGATATATATTAATATAGATTATATACAGAACGTGTGAAATGCTGTTACTGACGAAACAGAAATTGATTCATATACATAAGTGCTGCAAGGTAATGTTGTGTTAATCTTGTGTGTGCAGTGTCATGCAATGAAATCAGCAACTGCCACCCCTATGCTCAGTGCGTGTTCAACATGAAAACCAGCCGCTATGACTGCCAGTGCAACGCTGGCTACGAAGGGGACGGATACGACTGTGCAGAAATAGGTGATTAGAACTGCCAAGCCATTAGAGATATTTCAAATACAAATACTTTGTGTAAAAAATGTTTGTTTTCCTCATGAATTAAGTTTTTTAAATTATTTCTTATACAGAGCATTACGAAATTATGTTTAGCACTTAAAAAAACTGACATGTTTGAATCCATTATGACGTCTTTTTAACAATTGGGGAAAATCATTTTTCTGGCTTATACAACGTTCTTTATTGTTAAGTAAGTTCAAAGTGTAAAAAATATGAAGTATAATATTGTTTCATTTTCAGCATTATTTCTTGAAATTAAGTACTTTGTACCATCCCTGAAAAAATTTTACTTCCTTCAAGTTTTGCCAAAAGTAATTCAAAGGAATTTAAATTTATTTAATTTACAATTCTTAAAAGATAATGCACTCAAATGGCAGTGATTGGAAATGAAAAAGGAGGCAAGGAATTCTAGTATCTAAAATATACACTGCCTAAAAATAAAGTCAGTACACCTGCAAGGATAATGTTGATTATGATTAGATGCCAGCATATGCACAGTGGCATAGCTATCAGAGCATCATTTGTGTCTACGATTTAAATGGGAATGCCCGTTGCCATAGGGTTCAGTGTAGTGCAGACAAACAGAGCAAGCAGATGGCATGCCATGAAGATGCACATGTGCTTCCTACAGCCAACTGAGCGAGTTTGAGAGGGGTCCAATTCGGGCATTTTGAGTGGCGGGATTGTCCTTTCGAAGAATTGCCGCACAAGTTGGATATGCCATATCGGTTGTGCAGCGATGCTGGAAACAGTGAACAAATGAACATACCCACACCTGTAGATGAGGTTCTGGATGTCCACGCAGCACAGAGGCCCAGCAAGATCGGCATATTGTAAGGGCAGCAGTGGCAGACTGTACAGCCACTTTTGCACAAACGTGGCCCCAGAAGTGTCAACACGAACCACTGGAAACCAGTTACTGGCAGTGAGACTACGGGCACGCCCACCTCTATCCTGTCTTCCACTCATGCCACAGCATCGAGATGTATGGCTCAAATGGTACTGTCGGAGGATTAACTGGAGGGTGGAATGGTGTGGCATGGTGTTCAGCGATGAAAGCAGACTCTGCCTGCGCACAAGTGGTTGTTGTTTGTGGGTGTGACGTAGACCTCGTGAGCGCCTTCTCACACTGGTCCCACCCCAGGCTTCATGGTCTGGGGTGCAATCAGCTACAACTCGCGTTGGCCTTTGGTCGTGTTTGTGGAGAAAATGATGACAGCGCTTGCTACATGCAGATTCTTGTTCAATCCAGCCTTCGTCTATTCTTGAAAACAGGAAGGTGCTGTGCTGTTCCAACAGGATAATACCCAGCCACTTACCGCCCGTGCAATGCAACGTGCTCTGCGAGATGTGCAACTACCATAGCCAGCACAATCACTGGAATTGTCTCCAATCGAGCAAGTGTGAAACATGATGAGATGACAAGCGACCCGTACAACTCATTCACCGACAAATCTTACATAGTTGCGTGAACAGGTCGCGAAGGCGTGGAATAATGTATCCCAAGACTGTATTTGCCACCTGAATGATCGACTGCAAGTCAGAATTAGTGCTTGCGTTGCTGCCAGTGGAAGCAACGCAAGCACTAATCTGGGTGTTCCAGCTTGGGTCTCTACCTGGTACCTTGGAACCGGTTGTGCTAGTGATCTGAAAACGTAATCATTTCATATACTGGATGTATACTGTTGCTATGATAAATCTTGAGTGAATTGGTGACCACAAAAGGAACTTCTGACTTTTTTTTCTGGCAGTTTATTTATCCTAGTAGTATAAAACTCAGAGCCAATAAAAATATGAAGTACACAGAGGAGAAGTAATACATGACCTTAACTGACTTCCAGGTAACAAACTTTACTACAGAATAACTTATTTTTTGTGTGTGGTATATATCAAAGAGTCACGGTAGCCAAATAGTTAGCTCAATGGCCTTCCACTTGCAATAATCCATGCTGCACTTCCAGTTAATCCAATTATGAAATGTTTGCTTGATAAAAATTTGACAGACATTTTCTGTGGGTTTTTTTGAGGTAAACCTACTCCAGTTTTCCCGTCCACTGCTTTCCATTGCTTCTCCATCCTCAACCTTGTTTCACTGCATTCATCCTCCAAAATGGCCAGAAAGTACGCGTGTCCCACAAGCAGGAGCAGATTTGTAGTGCAGGTTTTTATAGTGGGAGGAAGTGAGTCTAGACTAGTGCAAGTCTAGACTTTAGATTGTGGCACTGTCTTTTTATAGTTTCAGGAAGCCATATAAAATTAATAAAATAAAATCTTTATATTAAACAATTTAAAAAAAAAAATATTTTCGTTCAAAAACACACTCACAGGACAGTTTCATGTCAATGTACGGGGTTTAGGGGGATGGGAGTTATGTCTCCTGTGAACCCCCTCCTCGGGATCCACCCCTGCCCAAAGTGTGAAGCATTCAACTCCATCATGCATCATACTTCTCTCATCTCATCCTTGAAGGCAGAAATGACATGCAGAGTTTATTTTTTGCTGTAAATCTAAATATCTGCAGAGTCAGGATATTGATCAGATAAGGCATGTGTAAACAGTAGAACCATGTTCAAGTTTTTTTTTCATATGTCTTTCCATAACAGTTTTTTAAAAATAACTAAAAAAAATTTTTGTCAATAGGATTTTTTCAATTACAATTTTTCATCAACATTAAGTAAATAATTTGCAGCTAACCAGAAGTGTAACGAGGGAGTTGTACAGTAGCACACATTTATGACAGGAGAGTGTAATGTGTTCCAGATGTATCGTGCAAGGAGGTGGACATCTGCGACATCCATGCCTCGTGTGTGTCGGACTCTTCTTCGGGCCGCAGTGTGTGCCAGTGCAATGCAGGCTACCAAGGAGATGGCATCATTTGCAATATCGCAGGTGGGCCATATCATGGTGCAGCTTGCATGAAAACTATGATTAGCTATTGATATGCTTGAATATCTCTCGCCAATAACTAGGTTGAATAGTTTTAGGAATTTGTTCAGGACGTTTTTGTTGAATTCTTATGGGAAAATTTTAAAAGCTTGGGGGAAAAAAGTTTTTAATTTGCTGTATGTAGCACAAGGAAATTGCTGGGTTTGTGAGAAATTATCAGTATATAATCAACTCTTATTATTGTGGCAACAGGACTTAATTGCTACTTAGATTTATTATTAAATGTGGATGTAAAAAAATTTAAAAAAAACAGAGATTAAAAATTAAACTTCCTTACAGAGTAAGCATCCACACTAAGTGCTTGAGAACACAAAAACAAATATAAATAAACACAGGCTCATTACATTAATAAAAATGCTAAGCTTTAGATAAACAAAAATTGGGGCTAAACGCTATTTAGTATTGTAAAGCTCTCACAGAAAATATTCTAAATAAAATACCCTATATGGAGAAATTAGGCAACAACAATATGGAGCCGGTTGCATCCGGTGGTGTTCCCAGGTGAAACACCTAGTTGTTGGTATGATGTTACATTCAAAGCCTACCTAAAGAGGTTATTGGCCCCCTCATGACACCAGTAATGTGAGGCTGTTTAGGGCCACCTTACATGATGATAACTTCTGGTAGTTTTCACATAGGCCAAACCAGCAATTATGTAAAAAAAAAAAAAAACATGAGGATAGATAAGGAAGCGCTGCATATGAATGACGTATCCAACATTGCTGAGATGTGGCCAACAGATGAAGAATAACACTCACATTGGTACAGCAGTTAACAGCATGCTGACAGCTTATGTAGAAAAATCAAGCGCAGAATTTAAATTTCCACCTCTTCCCCAGGTTTCTGATATTGGCTGTACAGGTCAGTTGTGACAGCCCAGCTTTCCCGGCAAAATGGGTGACTAGACATTCCGTGAACTGATCCCAGTGTGTGACAAATTCACCATAGCGATTTCATCATTGGCGGTCCTTGCCCTCCAGCTGGGCTTTGACTTTTACAACTCACATCAATTTTGGGAGCTGCGCACATGTGAATTCGGCTTTGCAAGCCTCTACAAATTGTTGTGGGTACTCCTAAGGTTTCCCGGCATATTTAGGGATAGTCAGTATCTCTTCCCGGGTTGACTTTGCATCTTGCGGTGGCAGGCTACATGCTCGTACGTTTCTATGGTGCAGCTATATGGTAGCCCTTCTATGTCGCGGGCTTCATCGGGCCACCTGAGGCACTTGAAATGGTAAATGTGGGGCAGTCTTTGCAAGAGACTTTGTTGAGTCCTTCCCCGGTGCATTGAACTGAATCGCAGCAAGTTTACCTTTCCTGGCATCTGGGGCAGCAAAATTCTAAACCTATGAGGCCAACACTCGTAACGTTAGAAAAGGCTCCGTGACAAGAGCTTCTACCATGTGTTGAAAAACCCAAGTTGATATGCTAACAAAAGTGGAACAGGCTGAGTTAATCAACTACTGCTGAAGGCAAACGTTTGCGGGCAAAGTGGGGAGATAGTGAGTTACGACTGGAGTCTGATATCCAGCTCTCAGCTTCCAGTGTTGATGCTGGCAACTGCTAACTGCCCCATCTGGAGAGCGCGCAAGGAAATAAATATCACTCAAGAGTTGTGGCTGTGGCAAGCGAGAGGCAGCTGGAGCGAGCCACATGGAGGGGGGAAATATCCCCTGATGCGTGGACAACGTGCGTGTTCAGTGCCTGCCGGCCAGGGAAAGGCAAGCGAGAGGGTGGGATCACCCAACTGGAGCGTGGCTTCGTGCAGATTGCCGGCCTTTCAGGCGGCGAGGGGTTCACTCGGCTTGTAGAATGGAGTGGTACAGAGGCAAAATGAGCGACAGTGCTCGGCGCTACTATGTGCTAGGGAGGGAGCACCAGAGACTGAGGCTGGTGAATGTAACCGACAGCGCTCGTGGTATATCAGGGTACCTGTAGTGGTTGACACACATCCTGCACGGCAGGCTGACAGTTCCTCTACAGTCACACACTCAGTATGGTAACAGCGAGAGCAGTTCTGGCAAGAGATGGTCATATTTGCGGTTCCAGCACCAATGTCTTTTGGGCACCGGTTGAGTACAGATAACTGTACCCACACAGTCAAAAGTGTCACTGGTGGGCAACTCTGTCGCCAATAGTCAGCTGTGAAATTTCCCACACTGGTTTCACTATAGAGTTTTATAATTAAATTGAAATCCCATGTTGCCTGGTATTCTTGCGCATGCCTTTATAACCAGCGTGGTTGCACAGCATGTATCAGTTGTTGGTGCCTTGCAAGACACACAGCAGTCTCCCTTGTGCACTGATTTGAAGGATGAACCAGTCCAAAGTGGCTGAAGGGGTCCGCATATGTGCAGAAGTTGCCGCCTCCCCTGCGCAAAGTGAAAAAGGGGTGACATGTTGGCACGCTGGTCGTGCTCTTCTCCTGATTAATAAACCATCCTGGCTGGAGAGGCAGAGGAGGAGTGATAACTGCATGTGATGCTTCCCCACGGTGCTTGCTGTCTGAGAGGTGGTGGGAGGTAGCGACGCGATGCGCAGCATGCGTAAAATTGCGGTGCTGCTCTGTAATCTGCTGAGCAGTATTGTCACAATGCCAGCGCCATGAACACCTGTAGCATAACGATGGTAGTCAGGAAAATTTTAGAACCTTGCAGGCAGGCAAAAGTAGCTTAAAATTTTAGGTTTCTGAACAGATTAGCAAGAAGAAAGGAGAAGTAGTAAAATTTAGAATATAGGATATGTGAGAAATACAAGTGTTGCACCAGCAACAACAGGAAGAAGCTAACACCCAGGTTTTCAGACATAGAACTGGAGGTTTTAGTCACACACTTGGACAAGCCACATAATGGGAGGCAGGCTTCAGGATACAGATAAGGTGGTTTTACAGATGCAGGGACTGTCGCCAAGAGGATAGGTAAAGGAAGGAATAGAGAATTCAGTTAGATTTTTGGGTGCCGAATAGCTCTGGAGCATGAATTGTAGAGTTTGGTCATAGGCCATTCACCCATGTGACTCGTCCTGGAGACTCCCGCAGTGTTCCCAGTTGAAGCACCTAGTTGTTGGTATGATGTTATGATTCCAAGCCTACCTAATGAAGGTGCTGGCCCCCTCGTGATGCCAGTAACATGATGCTGTCTATAGCCACCTCACACGTTGATAACTTCAGGTCGCATTTGCATAAGCCAAACCAATAAATACATAAAAATTCACATGAAGAGAGATAAGCAAGGCTGTATATGGGTGCAGTTACAGACATGGCCGTGACAGAGCCAACGCTTGAAGAATAACACGCACGTCAGTTTATACACGTTTACTTTTCGCTACAAAACTCTCACAAGAGGCACCTACCTTGGTATGCAGAAAAATCAAGCATGGAACTTGTAAAAGAAAGTTACGTGTAAGTTGAGTCCCTGGACACGTGAGTTGGCAGGGATGAGGGGGCTCTACTCCTGGATGTAAAACAAATTAAACTAAGTTCCAGTCCAAAACATTCCAATACTAATGCACACTAAATGGTTAAGCAAAAAGAGTGATGTGCCTGGGAGCGGCATGATATGCTGCCGCCTTCTATCCGCATCCGAATCCAACTGGCGATCATGGCATCAGTCCGCTTGGGACTCAAATGGGTTGGCAGAAAAAATTTTTGAACACAGAAACAGAGCAATATAAAATAAAATAAAATACACAAAAAGAACTAAAACCAAACAAAGGTGATAAAATCACTTTTAAACAAATATGCATAATGGAATTAATATAGGAAAATATATAAATTAGCATTAGGTTATTGAAAAGGAGTTACATATTTAGAGAAAACCATAAAACAAGAAATAAAATAAAATGTAACACAGTAACAAAATTGGGTACAATCAGGTTCGCGTCATCTGACGAGTACATGTTTGAAAAAGTAGTGTTGATATATGTTTCTAAAGAGATGCCAAAGGTTTATTTACCCTACCCCTGTTTTAAGTGGTAAATCTTACAGAATAAATAATGAAAAATTAGGCTGATTGCACTGCACTATCACACACTGCACTGGAAACATGCTTGGGACCTCGAGCGGTGAATGAAGTGAGCTCATGAGTGGTCACCAGCCTGCAGGAACTGCTGAATCCCCATCGTGACCTTCATTTTCCCAGCGGTTTCGCAGCTGAGGATGACTTATGTTATAGAAGGCTGGCCTAAACTGTGACGCACCCAAAAGTTACCTTTTGGGGACATGAAGGCAGGATGGTTGCTTGACCCTGGTGGTGGAATGACTGGCCAGCAGGGTGCATTCCTACATACTGCGCTGGTTGCATAGTCATTTACTACAGCCATCCGCGAATTTGGGTGCAGCAGTCCCCAGTAGAGGGCGTGTTGTAGCTGTGCAATAGACGGCACAAACTGATACAAAGACAGGAGGACGCGGCTCGCATCAAAAGCAGCTAGTCTATTTGCTCAAATTAAAATTTTTGCATAGCATTGCTAGTGCTGTGCCACTCAACATTTCAAATACATTTTCCAAATGTTCAATTATTTCTGCTTATTTCCACATGTCAGTATAAAATCTGCTCGAGTTAAATTTACAAAAGCCTGCCGTAGTGTTCTGAAGTTAGCATAAAACTGTGCAAGAGATTCATGTTCATTCCTTTAAAATACATGTTTATAAAAGAGAAGGCAGAGCCAACTTTTATTTNTGGGGACATGAAGGCAGGATGGTTGCTTGACCCTGGTGGTGGAATGACTGGCCAGCAGGGTGCATTCCTACATACTTCGCTGGTTGCATAGTCATTTACTACAGCCATCCGCGAATTTGGGTGCAGCAGTCCCCAGTAGAGGGCGTGTTGTAGCTGTGCAATAGACGGCACAAACTGATACAAAGACAGGGGGACGCGGCTCGCATCAAAAGCAGCTAGTCTATTTGCTCAAATTAAAATTTTTGCATAGCATTGTTAGTGCTGTGCCACTCAACATTTCAAATACATTTTCCAAATGTTCAATTATTTCTGCTTATTTCCACATGTCAGTNGTGCTGTGCCACTCAACATTTCAAATACATTTTCCAAATGTTCAATTATTTCTGCTTATTTCCACATGTCAGTATATAATCTGCTCGAGTTAAATTTACAAAAGCCTGCCGTAGTGTTCTGAAGTTAGCATAGAACTGTGCAAGAGATTCATGTTCATTCCTTTAAAATACATGTTTATAAAAGAGAAGGCAGAGCCAACTTTTATTTNGAACTGTGCAAGAGATTCATGTTCATTCCTTTAAAATACATGTTTATAAAAGAGAAGGCAGAGCCAACTTTTATTTCCAAGCACTACAGTTTAACGGCATCTTATTACAATAATTAATTGTATGGGTAAGTAAAGAAAGAGCCAACAGTGGTGCAAGTGTCTGTGTGTTGCGTAGACGAATGTTCTGCCCCAGAGGACTGTGGCAGCAGTGGTGACTGTGTGTGGCGTGCCGAGAGCCAACACTATGAGTGCGTGTGCCGCGAGAACTTCGTCAAGGAGGATGGCTTGTGTGTCCCAGACCCAGGTAAGTAACCCCCACCACTGTCACCTGACTGTCCAGTGGAGGAAAGGTGAGCATGTTATAGTTCAAGACACACATTAGACATACATGATTCAGAGTCTCAACCCTGAGCTTGTACAATGTGTTGCCATTCACCAGTGGATGTCCTTGGAGTACTACCATTTCTCCCACTATTGCATTGCAGCACTGCTCCACCCTCACCTTGCCCCACTACCATCATTGCTCAAGGCCTAAGATGTTAAGCGCCGCCCAAATTTCTTTCTCTTTCCTTCACTTTTTCCTTCCTGTCTCTATTATGTTCTCTTGTCACTTAAGCCACTTTGGTACTAAAGTCACACTCCTTCACATCATTACTCCACACACCCAGCTACAACTGTACTTACTATTCCTTTTCTTTCCATACCATCCTGAATCTTGCCAGACCTAACCCATCTTCCACTCTTGTCATTATACTTTTAAGTGCTGTTACAAATAGCAGAGGAGTTCTGTTGGCAGGTGTGAATTTACGGGAAGCAGGGTGTGACCAGTGAGGGGAGAGGAGCCAGACATTTGACAATCAATACCACTGCTTGCTTCCTAGGTCCCAAGTCATCTATAGTCAGCATCGTCTGCTTACTAACCACAGGACTTACTCTTGACGTTACGCCCATTATCTTCAACCTAGGTACTGGGAAAACTGGAAGTTTGTGTCCGAGGTTTTCAATCTGCTTCACGAGCTTCTCATGGACACAACTAACTTCAGCTCCGCTATCAAGTAGTGTAGGTACAGTAATACCACAAACACTTAAATTCAACTCTGTACACAAAGAAACTCTTGAGTTAGGCAATACTTCACCAAACTCCCTAATAAATATTCTTTTTTAGACTCATCCAACATTAATATTAACACAGCAGAAGTGCGAACAGGTTTACTGGCTTCAGTACAAATGATTTCATGAGTGGTAGTATAAAATTTTGTCCCCACAAAGTCAGTGCTCGGAGACGTTCACCGCCAACCCTGTCTAGTTTAACTTTTCCTTGGGGTCGGGATGGTTTCCAGCCTACATTAAGGTGAAAGGATTATCTTGAGAAGTAGTTTGAAACACCAATGCCAAAGGGTTCAAAGGTTCATTTCTTTGAAAATAACCTTGTTGATTATTCACAGAATTGTATTGAGGTTGTAGGGCAGTAGGTGGTGCTGAAAAGTTTGCCATCACCTGCCATTGCAGACCAGGTTTTTGCAACGGATCAAAAGTTTGTCCAGGTACTGGTGGAGGGAGCTATTGGCCCTTCAAAACCAGGCTGCATTACACCCATTGGTTGCATTTGCCAAAAATTAGAAGTATTATTCCCTTTATGTTTGCCATTAGCAGAACCTGGGCAATTTTGGCGGGTTGGAAATTTAGAATGATTATTCTAGTAGGACAAAACGTAAACAGTCCCATCGGAATGTACGTACCCATTGGGTTTAGGTGATGTGTCTTTATTACCCTTCAGTTTGGAATTATTTGCATTCCCATTTCGGCAGTATCCTGGCGAAAATATTTTATCCTTTCTTTTATTGGAAGAATAGAAGAATTTACTCTTTTACACTAGCCCTTCCTGATTAAACATTTGATCATCCAAACCTCCTTCTTGACCAAACTGAAGTGCATTTACTTTTGGGGAATTACCAGGAAAATTTGCATGACCTGAATTGAGTTTGTTTCTAGTGTGTTGGTACAACGGTGGAGTACGTTGTGGTGCTGACCGTTCAACAACTCTATTAGAAATAGGTATTTACCTTTCTGACTGATCTTTCTTTAAAATTTGGTGACAAAAGTCAGAAATATTGGTATAAGGTCGGTCTGCCCATTGCGATACAATGACCTTGGCAAATTCCTCATCCTCCATCAGTGCATTTAGGTATCTTTTACGATCAAACATCTCAGAGAAATGTTGGTCTAGGGATTTCCCTAGTCCTCAGATTCCCCTGCATTCTGGCATTCCAATATTGTTAGAGGAAGATGGTTTGAATTGACTGAAAGTGTCGGTTTGTCCCTTAACCATTTCCCACCAATAGAAAGCGGTTGACTTCGGACTGAGCCCTAAACAAGCAATAATTTCTCCTCCGACAAACCAAATAATTTAGCATAGTCCTCCAATTTACGTGTGTAGCTTACTGGATTTTCACTGGTATTTCCCGCGAAAGTTGGTATGCCCTCTGACCATTGCTTGGCCGGATAGTGAAGCGATACTGCGGTGGAGTTTACAATAGAATTATTAGTGGTAGGGTTAGAAAATGTGAGAGGTGTAGGTTCTCGTACATCACTGGGTGTTGAGTGCCCCTGCAATACAGTAACTAGAGTANAGCTAGAGTAACCCTCAACTGGCTCAATTGTTTGTCTACCAGATTTAATTTCTCTTGCAGTACACGGCTTTGTTGTTCATAACTCTGCTTTGCTGAATGGTATTCACTTTCAGTCTGTCGCAGCCGATCATCTAGGTGACCTNAACTAGAGTAACCCTTAACTGGCTCAATTGTTTGTCTACCAGAATTTCTCTTACAGTACACAGCTTTGTTGTTCATAACTCTGCTTTGCTGAATGGTATTCACTTTCAGTCTGTCGCAGCCGATCATCTAGGTGACCTTCAAAACAAGATAGCTGTTGGTCTACACTGGCCATTAGATTTGGATCGGGCGTGACTGACGTAATTGGCCTACTTTCAACTGTAGTTTTCCTAGTTTCTAGACACGTCATCTTTACTTCTAGCGAATTACAGGAATTCTCAAAATTTTTCTGCAGCCTCTTGGATACAAACTCTACTGATCGTTTGAAGGTATTTAGCCCTTTTTTTTTTATGGCAGCTATTTGAGTTTCCGTCTGCTCCAATGAATGTGAAATTCTTTCATCACACGTACCTCTAACCTGTCAAAACTTTCACTAAGTTGTTCTACTAACACATCCTGAGTATTATGATCATGAGCTAAGCTTACAACTTGTGGCTTTAACTCTGAAACTGAATTCTGTGCAAAAGTGAAGTTTGTATTAAGAACCTGCATATTAAAATGTAATTCAGCTATCATAGAGTTCAGCTGGCCTTCCAAATTATGTGTTTGGGTTTCAAACTGCCTACGTAACCCATCAATTTTTTAATTCTACTCGCATAATTTACTCTGTAAATTACGTGTCAAAGTTTTATTGTTCTGTTTCATCTGCCAACTTAATTAAAATTTTTAATAGCGATTATTAGCTTCCAAATTACGTGTTTGTGTCTCATATTTCTGTTCTATCTGCTCACTTAATTCAGATTTTTAATTACATTGAAATGATTCCAAGCATTGCATCAGTGTTTCTACTGTTAACGTTTTACTAGATTCCGGGAGTGTAACAGATACCGTATTTGTGGGGTTCCAAGATGAACTACATTTTCAGTGGCGCTTTCACATATTTCATTCCTAGACAAAATTTCAGTGGAAAATGTGCTTTCGGTTTCCTCAGTACTGGTTTCATGCATGTACGAGGGTGTATCGGGCACGCTAACAGTATCTGAATTGTCATCCACCATGTTGTCTTGCATGTCGGCATCACTACTCTTGCACAAGAAGCTTCTTAGAAAATACGTCTTTCTATCTGTACTCGTATTTCAGAAAAATATTTCAGCAGACCTGCTAAGCCCCACGTTGGGCGCCACTCTTTGTTTTGTATAATAATAATGTTTAAATATGTTTTATTGTACTGTTGTTGTTGTGTTTATGATGTGGTATATTTGTATAGTGAAAATGAGTGCGTGGTTAAGAGAAGCGTATCACACATAAATTACACTTTTATTCCTCTGTGGAATAGACCGACACACACAATAACTAAGGGGATTAAAATTCCTCATACCCCGTTACCTTCAGGTAACAACACATTAAACTCAGTACGTAAGAAAAACAATTATCGTGATGTATTAGCAAATTTATATTCTCTCAAAAGGTAAGTAAAAGAACAGTACAACTTACTGCTTGTTTCTGAAGTCAAATAAGCTGTGTCAAGCAAACAAACTTACAGCACAATTAAACCCTTAAAAGAATCGTTAGTTTCACATCTACTTAAATCATACATGCACATTTTTATTAGAGAAGACATTTATGAAGGGCTTTCTGTTTGTTGTATGAGTGTTTGAAAGTCTTATGTATTGCATATTGAAGGGTTTCTGATGTTTGCACTGTCTTATCATTCATCATGTTATACAATGTCTACTGTAGGTGTTCACATACATTTTATATTGATTAATTTAAATTTCCTATTCAAACTTTACTTACACTTCCAATATTTCAATTGTCAAAGCAATTTGATAAAAATGTAGTAGAACCAAAGACAGGTATTTGCAGCTGTAAGATGTATTTTACTTATTTATGTGATTTTGGACATCACCAAAAAATACAAATAAAAAATTTCTAAAGTGTGCTGTGTGCAGATGCGGGATGTGATGTGGCAAACAACTGCGATGCGAATGCAAGATGTGAGCTGGATGAGGAGACGGGAGAGCACCGCTGTGTGTGCGACCGTGGCTATAGTGGGGATGGCTTCAGCTGCTCCCTCGACCAGATCAGCTGCAACGTGCTCAACAACTGTGGCCGCGGTGCAGACTGCCTCTACGACAAGCAGGCAGGAGGCTACCGCTGCCGCTGCCGCCAGGTATGCCGCCATCCACTAACAGGCCACAGTGCCACAATGGCTAGACCGCTCGCCTCCAACCAAGGCGAACCAGGATTCTTTCCCGGCAGGATCGCTGTCCAGATTTTCACACGTTGGGATCATGCCAGACGATGCTGCTGGTCGACTGGTTTTCTCAGGGGTCTCCAGTTTCCTCCACCCTTGCATTCTGGAGCTACTGTATACGCACCTCGCTTCACCCTCATCAGCTCTCAATACCCTGTTGTTAAGAGCTGCTCGAACCTCTCCACTCCGTACCTCTTTCACTCTACTGTCTCACCGCTATGCTCGTTAAAACAATGGGAGGGGTTTTGTAATGTCTAGAACCGTTAGAACTTTAAAGTATGTGAGAGTACACATGCAGCATACACACACATACCTTTNATACCTTTTTTCGTATATGTGAGTGTGCTTGGATTTATTGACATAACGGCTGTTACAGTATACAGTAAATTTTTCATTTTTTATTACAAAAGATAATTTTTTTAACCTTCTTGAAGTGGTCCAAAAATGTCTCCTTTATAAAAGAAAAAACTATATCAGGGTAATATTTTGTTGACTATGTATATGTTTGAAAGCCAAGTAAAATTAACTTTTTCAGGAAAATGCTACATGCNACATACCTTTTTTTCGTATATGTGAGTGTGCTTGGATTTACATAACGGCTGTTACAGTATACAGTAAATTTTTCATTTTTTATTACAAAAGATAATTTTTTTAACCTTCTTGAAGTGGTCCAAAAATGTCTCCTTTATAAAAGAAAAAACTATAGCAGGGTAATATTTTGTTGACTATGTATATGTTTGAAAGCCAAGTAAAATTAACTTTTTCAGGAAAATGCTACATGNTCAGGGTAATATTTTGTTGACTATGTATATGTTTGAAAGCCAAGTAAAATTAACTTTTTCAGGAAAATGCTACATGCACAAATGATATGAAAGGGTTCTACACAAAGAACAATACATTTTACCAGTGTCTTATTTATTTTATCTGTTTTAACAAGTATATATACAGATTGAGAGCAATTACAGTGAAATATAATGTGAAAAATAATGAAGATTATTGAAATGGTACTACTACTTCAATTTTTATCTCACTTTTAAATAAAATAACAAGCATAGCAGTGAAGGGAAATGATTTCTTAATGTATCTGAATAAATGGCATTTGAACCTTCTCTGGAACTAAATTCTGATTGTGGCACTGACCACTCTGCATTATCCCTACCCGACAAACACTGAGTGTTGGGAAATCTTTGTGATCAAGATTGCTGTATAATTGTCTGTGGACAGCCAGTTTCACATCCTGGGTGTGCTGTTTTTTTTCAGCTTTGACTTACGTTTTGCCTGCAAACGTCCCCTTTGATTTCAAATTTTGGATGTTAATAAACTCCTATTAAACAAACTAGCTTGCTTGCTGACTGCAGCATTGCCCCACATGTATTACACAAAGTCTGTATTAATTATTTCATTGAAGAACTTCGTTGTACAATACATTGGTGATACTTCTCTCAGATACTGGGATTATGAAGTTGCTAGGTGGGCTTTCTCTCAAACATTTTGTGTAGAGTTACTCAAAGTGTGTGAATAAATGGAGGTAATACCAGGGAATTCTGCCTTATAAAATTTTTTCCCTGGCTCATGTAAGAAAAATTAATTCCCTGCCAGGTAAAGTGATTTTCTCCCCTGAAAAGAAATAATGCATGATGAGTGATGAGGTGAATCGTTCCCACGTACAGATTATAACAAAGAAGCTACTTCAGATGGAATGTATCGGCTGTAAAACACACAAAGTGACAGACGACTAAGATATTAGTGTTTTTGATGCCTTCGGAATGCAGCACTGTATCCACAAAAATTGCTGTTATAGAGGGTATATTGAGATGACAATTACATTAAATGTTCCGGTAAAATGTGAAAGTTGCATTTGTTTACATATATATTTGGCCAGGCCCTCGTAACTCGAATACCGAAAACGAAACCTTACTGAAGATACCCTAAGTCTGCCTGAAGTCAATGTTCTACGGTCCTACAACTTCAGCATTAAAAAAAATAGTTACATATTTAAACACAGTATATACTATATTTANTCAATGTTCTACGGTCCTACAACTTCAGCATTAAAAAAAATAGTTACATATTTAAACACAGTATATACTATATTTATATAAACAATCAAGTTGTTCTCTCTTTATATATTGTATAACCTCATGACTGATTTGCATATTTTAATTTGGATTGTATGGTACAGACTGTTTTGTGTATGCGCCCTCTAGGACTATTTATTCATGTCACATGTATTTTCATGAATATACACATAAAACTGGTTGTAATGTAGTGTTTCACCTTCACTGCTACAGTTTATATTTGCTCAAATGTATTTGTGATATAAAATAACTGTGGATAAGAGACATATTAATACTACTGCCCAGAAAACATAGGCCAATCGCAATATAAAAAAATCACAGCTGGCGAGGTCTCTACGATACCACCAACATAACAAAGTGANGGTCTCTACGATACCACCAACATAACAAAGTGAGAATGTGACTTTTACTCTGTGTTCTAAAGTTGGCAGTACCATAGAATCTACTTCGGCTTGCTTCGGCAAACAAGTGAATAGGATAAGAATCATCCCTTATACCCTTGAGTTTGTCGTCGTACCCGGCCCAGGAATAAGCCTGGTCCTACCGACCTGGCAGCACCCGGAGAATACCCCAATGCGTGTGCAGTGGGAGTTAAGTGCTAGGGCTCTAAGCAGAGTACAGATATAGTGCAGAGTGTGGTGTGGTGCAACATGAGAAGTGTAAGGGGCCGCCTGTGTTAATTAGTATCGGCCAGGAGAGGTTAACGATCACGTGGCTTGGGGCGGCCGGTAAATGAAACAGTCTGAGAAGCACCTGATGTCACGAGCACCCATACTCTCTAAACCCTCAGGCAGAACACAGTAACACTCTCTAATAATTTTGTGTGTGCATGCGCGACCCATGACGGGATTATGCCGGTCGAGCAACTAGGTCAGATGACAACTGACAACTACTTTATACTGAACATGTATTTAATGATACGGTATTACACTGAAGAGCCAAAAAAANTCAGATGACAACTGACAACTACTTTATACTGAACATGTATTTAATGATACGGTATTACACTGAAGAGCCAAAAAAACTGGTACACCTGCTTAATATCGTGTAGGGCCCCCAGAGCACGCAGAAGTGCCGTAAGACGACGTGGCATGGACTCGACTAATGTCTGAAGGTATGCAGGAGGCAATTCACACCATGAATCCTACAGGGTAGTCCACAACTACAATCTGCGCCAATTTGAGAAAGGGTTGCACGTCTGTCACGTTTAATGATTCTCGTCAGTCGTCGTTTGTCCCGTTCTTTCACAATCTTTTTCCTGCCGCAGTGATGTCGAAGATGTGATGTTTTACCGGATTCCCAATATTCACAGTACACTCGTGAAATGGTCATACGTGAACATCCAAATGTTATCGCTACCTCGGAGATGCTATGTCTCATCTCTCGTGCGCCGACTATAACACCACGTTCAAACTCACTTAAATCTTGATAACCTGCCATTGTAGCAGCAGTAACCGATCTAGCTGCCGACCGCATCGCGTTACTCTGATTGGTTCCATACCTCTGTTATTTGCATACGCATGCCTATACCAGTTTTTTTGGCTCTTCAGTGTACATCTGCTTTGGATTTGAAAGATATACTTTAAATTGAAAAATACTTTAAAATGACGTACGTTATACTTAAATTTTACTCTACATGATAACTACAATAATCTGAATTTATGGTTTTTCTAAAAATGTTATGATCCTTCATTAGCTAATCGGTGTTAAGAATTTCTATTTCTATTTGCGGAATTAAATTGTAGTATAAATTAAATGCATACTTATTTTATACTGTAAAGAACCAGGCTTATGATATCCTGTACAACTAAGCATTGGTAATTTTTTTTAGTTTTTTAAAGCCCCACATTTGTGTCAGAAAGCTAACCAAAGGCAGTTGATAAACCAAACTAACCTTTATTAACATTTATTGAAAAGCAGTGCACATCCCTTGCTTATTGATAACTTAACAAGGATTCAGAAACAGATTATCTTTGTCCAAAAGGCAGCATTTTAGCTGTTTTGGCCAAGGAGGCATAGTTATGTTGCTCAGTACAAATCATTCATGATGTAATGCAAATCACAACTAAACAGAGGAATGGCAGTGATGGCATGTGGCGTGTAGTGTGATAACAGCAGGTGACGTAGTGATGCTGTGATGCAGGGTTTTCACGGGGACGGCCACACCTGCATCCCAGACTACTCGTGCCAGCAGGACCCCAGCTTGTGCAGTAGAGATGCGTCCTGTGTCCCGAGCCCAGCCGGCTTCTATACCTGCGAGTGCAACCAGGGCTTCATTGGAGATGGGGCGCAGTGCAAAGGTCAGTGTTTGCTACGGTCCGGTGTCCCGACTTGCTTTGTATGGCCTCCCAGTGTTTTTTGGGGTCATGAATGGCCATCATAGGTGTGGCACGACAGTCATGTAATGCTCAAATTCTACACCCACTCACTGCATCAATCAGAAATAGACCACCCTAACCTGCTCAAATCAGAACTTACAGTCATCTGAATCCAATTCATTCATAATTAAAGCAGGAAAATTATGACTTTAAAAGTAAATTTTTAAACATTTTGGCCTCTCATTTATTTTATGACTTCCACTGCCAATTTGTGGCATTCATGTATTTTTCAGATGTCAAATACTGTTCATATTTCTGAAATTGTGTCAAGAAATGGATGATAAGGTTTTTGCAGCATTCAAAAGTATGATACAAAACTGTGGAGCACTGTTTGGTTGAACTCCTTTAATGAGACAGTAACTGTATTGTGCAGTAGCATTTTGGACATTACAGCACATACGTATGTCAAGCCTGAAAATATATTTGCAATTTAGGGAAATTGTCCAACAGCAGCTTTTGTTCATAACAATAAAATATTTCATGATTAAAAGTGGGCTCATTACAAAGGCATGATCAGGTTGCCACTCTAGTTATCTTCATCACAAAAAAAAATGACTGGCAAGTGACATTTGTGAAGCAATTTTTCAGCTTTTTGCTAGCCCAAAACAGCTGAGGTTCTAAAATGTATTGCAGAATGATGACAGAATTACTTTATAAATACTTATGTAGGTGTGCCCCACTACTTTGATTCATTAGTATATTAAGCAATGAGACACTTAAAGCAGAAGATGAGGGGATCAGTAGGAAGGAAGCTTATTCCAGTACTGCTGTGGCCAACAAGCTGATGTAATGTAGGGTATGTTAAAAGTTTGCATGCGCAACCAGGAGAATTATAAATTAACTGCAGCACTGAATGTTCCTGGATCACAATGTCACATTAACATAAATGTTTTAAAAATTATTCCAGTGTTAAATGGTGTGCCATTATGTAATACATAACACGTATTGTCACAAAATGGTAGCTGTAGTGAGTGGAGAGGGGAGGCAACGTACTGTAGGAGAGAGAAAATGGTGAGCTATGACAACAATCTGACAATTACGGGNGGCAAGTGACATTTGTGAAGCAATTTTTCAGCTTTTTGCTAGCCCAAAACAGCTGAGGTTCTAAAATGTCTTGCAGAATGATGACAGAATTACTTTATAAATACTTACGTAGGTGTGCCCCACTACTTTGTTTCATTAGTATATTAAGCAATGAGACACTTAAAGCAGAAGATGAGGGGATCAGTAGGAAGGAAGCTTATTCCAGTACTGCTGTGGCCAACAAGCTGATGTAATGTAGGGTATGTTAAAAGTTTGCATGCGCAACCAGGAGAATTATAAATTAACTGCAGCACTGAATGTTCCTGGATCACAATGTCACATTAACATAAATGTTTTAAAAATTATTCCAGTGTTAAATGGTGTGCCATTATGTAATACATAACACGTATTGTCACAAAATGGTAGCTGTAGTGAGTGGAGAGGGGAGGCAACGTACTGTAGGAGAGAGAAAATGGTGAGCTATGACAACAATCTGACAATTACGGGGCGAATAGAAACTAACAAGCAGAATGCTGCACATGAAAACATGTTACCTACTTAAGAAATAAACAAAGCTTGCAGAAGATATAAAACTCTGGATACTTGTATTTTACACATGCAAAACAATTTATTTCACGTAGAGCATAGCCTGGAAGGAGGCTTGCCAACAAATAGCAGCATAGTCCGCTACTTTACCCACCAAGTGCTATTTATCACATCATTTTAAATAGAAATCTATTTTCCCCCTCGTACTGGCTTGAAATTACTTTAGTTTTAAATATATTGCATCAAATTATTGTTCAAATACACATTTTAAAAATTCCCTGCGACAGATCTGTCACCTCGTTGAATTATTACCAAGCATGTACAAGGCGAAGTGAATACTACGATGAGTTGGGGGCAGGGACGAAATGAAATAAACATACACTCATTTAAGTAGAATTTCATTTGAAACACCAACACATTACTATTTTGGTATGAAGTTTTAGTTTGTTACATTGATAGTAATAACAAATGTTTTGTGACCACATAAAATAAAATAATACAGTAGAGTCAGTATTAATAATTTATCTAGGGATTCTTTCCTATCTACGTATTTCTCTGTGATGTGTTGTGTGTTGATAGAGCTGTCAGAAAAGCCAACATAATATTAATATTCACTTTTATTCATTCACACATCAGATGACAAAGGATTTTGTACACAGGCCACTGCTAGTTTCGTTAATGACATGTTACACATACTGGCTGTCAAAAACTGGAAACTAGGGATGGGTCGAATAACAAAAAATATCGGTTCCGGTTCCGGTACCGATTCTACAATTTAAATATCGGTTCCAGTATTTGGTTCTATTTTGAATACTTGCCTTTTGCTTTCAACTTTATTAAACCAATGCACGTAAAATTCATTAAATGTTTTATTTAACCTATGGAAGAATTGAACAATAATAAAGTGTGAAGATAAGTTTTCATGTATACAGATAAATTTGTTGTATTAAATTTATTTAAGGTTAGTAAATTAGTAACAAATTATTCTTTTTTTACATTAATATGTGGGGGTTGTGATATGTTTGGAAAATCAAAATACTTTAATTAAATAACTTGTGGCGCGAAAAGCCAAAACATTGTGGCGTGCTGTAAGATAATGGTAACCTACTGTCGTTAAAAGAACGTCAACAATTGTGGTGGGCTGCCTTAATTTTTTTCCGTGTATAGCGTGCACCCCAGAAATTTTTTTCTTTATTTTGGTAAAAAAGGGCACGCTATACATGAGTAAATACACTGTAGTTATTTTTGTAACAACAGAGTTTTGCAATTGCTGTGTAGAAACAAGAAGCGAGTAGTTGTTAACCTAAAACCGGTTCAGAGTCAAACCTCAAGAACCGGTATAAATTGGAACCGAAGAACCGAACCGACCCATCCCTACTGGAAACCTTACATGAGACACGGATAATAATTTGAAAAATGAAGCTATCAGAATTTTTAGTCAAAACTTTTTAAAGACAGCAAAAGTAGTCTGTTTAAGTAATTTTAATACGTCTGTAGTAAAAAAAATAAATGGTGAACACAAAATGTAAAAAATAATGTTCAAAGAAAATTGTATTTCTTAAATTGTTAATTATAAGCCTCTGCCATAGAAAAGGTTTATTCTCATTTTGTAACAGTAGTATGTAATCGTGCTTTAGGTTGTTGATGAAGGATTGGGATTTGTTGATTACAATACATCATCTGTGTCTGTATTTTCCTACATACCCAATACTAAAATCTTAATGGATTTATTCTAACATTTTGTTATACTTATTTTCTGGTAGTATTTTTCCTTGTTTATTATAGTTGTTATACTTTCTTTGTCTATGTCATACATAATTATAGAGGGAATATAAAATTGGAAAATCTGTGTTAAAAAGACATTTATCAGTCACAGGCTTGCCTTGTCTAGATTGGTTTCAAAGCCTCACATGTTGACTCTGAGGAACTGCAACTCACAAGCAAATTCTGTCTGTTTCAGCGGTGCCAAAGTACGACAACAACTTCCTGCTGGTCAGTCAGGGCATGGCAGTTGTGCGTGTCCCATTCAAACCAAAGGGAAGAGAGATATCTCGTCCAATATCACTTGTCTACTTCCAGATGGCTATAGGTGCGTTCACCCTAACAACTAAACCTTATTTACAGCATTGCATTCTTACATGCAGTTTAATACCAACTGCCTGGTTGATAGAGGCTGGTGTCTAACTCCTAAGCAGTGCTCCATGTACTGGGTGTTTGTCTAACTCACTCTACTTTGTGGGAGGTGCGGATATCTCTATAATTCTGCGTACTGCCAGCGGAGGTGCAGGCTTGAGAGCAGGACGTGTAGGGACTCTTACTGGCACAAAATCGGCCAAGGGTGTGCAGGTAGGGCACTAGCTGCAGGGTGCGAGGGACCCAGTTCGAGTCTTTGTATTACAGGTGTGACAGGAGGCTACGAGGCGGCGATCGGCTGTCGCTTCAGCAGGGTTGGCAGCAGTGATGACAATTTCCTGGGTACTGTTAGGAAGACTCGGACTGGATATGTGGATGCATCCAGAGTTTGGCTCCACATAGGGGTAGGCATGCATGATGCCCATCTGAGTATCGTGGCCTCTTCCCTCTTATGGCATACAGTCAAACCCCAAAGTAATGCACATGTGAGTAACGAAAACAGCCATCTTAAGCTAAAATGGAATAGATTGCAATGAAAATCTATTAAAAATACATTCACAGTCTACTGCAATAATACGTAGGAATTTCTCAGTAGGATCCCTTAAACCATCCACCAAAACACTAAAAACAAAAAAACTTTGGTTAAAATCAGTTACAAACTCCGGCCACAGTGATTTTTAGTTGAGTGCACTGCATGGCACACACCCAGCAAGATAGACTTTGTGCAATACATGGCATCATGCAGAGCTCCTTTGTTATACAGCCCCTCCACTCCAAAACCATCCTTCACTCTGAGCACATGGCTACCCTTCAATCACACGTGCCTAGCAACAGTGGTAACCAATAACAGCACAGGCTACAAATCTTCCTTCTTCCTCCCATGAGCACCTTTCATCTCACAATAATGCCTAGGTAAGACTGTAAATTGCACAAGCGGCGTATGAGCTAACAACCACGGGAAGCATGGAGCCCAAACTGGGGAAGACAGGCACTGTGAACTGTCTCAATTCTTATGTGTGCAGCAGTATTTCTACCGCTCTGAGTGCGTGGTGAGCGAGGGGCAAAATGAGATGGCTAGTTGTAGGGGATAACCACCCTAATGCGTGGCCGAGATGTGACTTCACTAACTGCTTGGATGCCTGCTCTCCACTGAGGGGTGAGGGGGTGGGTCCACCCACTTTCAGGCAGGAGCATTAAGGCTAGCGAGTTGCCGGCCACCAGGCAACAAACGAATACAGTGGCTCGTGGTAAACATTCCTCTAACAGCAGAGGGTTTGTAAACGTGATATGGCGCTTGGCATTATGGTGGGCCAGGGGGAGCACCAGAGGTAGAGGCTAGATACGGTCAAAGGACTGCCCTCAGAGCATGTAATTTCTTTTTTTTTTACACTACTAGCACAGTTGTGCAAAAAATATGCAGTAAGTATGTAATCGTGAGCAGTGGTTTTTTTCAAGTGATTGTTTCTAAAGTGCTCATTTTACCATGAACAGTTAACAAAATACAGTGTTATTCTTCATCTTGCTGCTGTGCAAAGTGTAAATTTGTGATTGATGCATCAGGAATAGACATAGACTGCCTCGGTGGTCGAGTGTACTGGAGTGACATCACCGGAAGCAGTATCAAGAGTGCCAACTATGATGGCAGTAACTTCACAACATTCATAGATACAGGTGAGCACTGGAGTGTTGTATCTTCTTGTTGACTTATCATTACTTCTGTTACCACACAATTCAAGAGACTCCGTATCATTTTATTTTGTGATTGAACGCATTCAGTTAATAAGATACAGTTTCTTAAAGCATTTTCATTACTTCTCTTCAAATAAAACTGGCTAAGCAAGCAGCCAAAACTCCCAACACTAGAAGTGCTTCAGCATGTAGTCTGCAAATATACTATGATAATTAAAAAATGTTAGACACCAAACCATACATAATCCAAAGACCCTCTCAACTTGAAGCAATCTATTTTTATTACTTACTGTGGAATGCATTGCAATGCTAGCAGATGCCTCAAATTCACTATGTGGCAACTTCCAAAGTGTTGTAAGTGTAGAGACAGTCCCCTGAATTTTCATACGTAACGTTCTCTTAATAATGCATACCAAAGTTGAATATATGTGAGTAGATTCATAGATTCAAATTTTACAGAGTAAACACCATGCTCTGGAGGTTAATAAATCAATTCAATGCCCCAAAATCTATGGGATACAAATGTTAACTTTGGTTTTATTGTGTTATGTAAGTTGGCACACAGTTATTCCCCCACACATTAAAAATAATTTCAACCACAATACTTAATCATAAGAGTGTTACGAAATGCTGAACTGTTAATGATTGTACAGAAATTGCTGTCGTCAATGATCACCAGCTAGAAGCAAAATTATGTAATATAAATGTTTCCATAATCAGCTGATATACAAAGTCTGCAAAAGTATGAATTCAGTGAGTGAAAACTGAATCTGAAGTGTACGTGTCTGAGGTATGATAGTCTCAACAGTATGAACAGTGGAGAAACAACATCTCCAACTTAGGAGGGCGCATGTTTTTAGGCACCCGTCTTAAGACATTTTTGCTACTCTTATAAATTTCATTTTGATGTGATCAAAACCTAAATTGCCTGCTGCAGTAAAGATACAAAAAAGACCATAACCCAGAAATAAAGATGTATCAGAAATGCATTATAACAATTCATTAGAGATTGCATACAAAAATCAAAGCATCTCGATGAAAAAAAAAACAGTTTGAGTGCTTACTTACTCTCATTCAGGCATCCTTTACTAAAAGCCACCCCCCTCCCTCTCCTTTTAACACCACTGAATATGAAAGTAGTGGACTGCCTGTGAAGCAATAGAGTGATGTGCAGGAAAGCTATGTGTATGGACCAGAGGAGATCGGGTGTCTCTTAACAGAGAGGTCTTGAGGGTGAAGCGGGGTGAGTATGGAGCACTGCCGGAATGCAAGGGCGGGGAAATGGGCGATGCCAGAGAAAACCCAACGACCAGTGGCCTTNGAAATGGGCGATGCCAGAGAAAACCCAACGACCAGTGGCCTTGTTCTGCATGATTCCCACGTGTGAAAATCCTAGAGTGACCTTGCTGAGAATCAAACCTGGTCCACCTCTGTGATAAGCAAGCACCCTAGCCGCTGCACCACTGCAGTCCCTGCTGCATGTATAGCTGGGAATGTTGCAATGTGTAGCCGGAGGCTCTTCGGAGGGGGTGAGCGTGGACTGGGTGTCGGGGAACCTGTACTGGACCGACTCGACGAGGGACATCCTCGAGGTGGTCAACCTCCACTCCAAGCTAAGGAAGGTTTTGGTGTCTGGCGGCTTGGTCAACCCTCGGGGCGTGGCCGTGCATCCCTCCCGGGGGTGAGTGGACCACCACTGTAGCACAGTTATCCAGCTTTATCCACAGCCTGCTGGTAAATTATATAGTTGAAACTGTTTTTATCTCTATGGGTGTACAAAAAATGCACTTTGATGTTCAAATATTTTCACAGAGAACAGTAAAATTTTTTAATAACACGCAAATAGGTTTGAAGTTGAAGAGTATCCATTACATTTTTTGATTCATCTCCTCTTGATCGGTTTTATTTGAGTTACATACAAAACAACTATCACTTCACTGAGAACACAAAAATCAGTATCCACACTAATAATATATGTCTTCACCTTTTAAATAAGTAATTTTTCAGGGCTGTATATAATTTTTACAACAAGATTTGCTGTTTATTGGACTTGCACTTTGAGATCAACTTTGGGAAATATTCCTGCCCTTACGTGCATATATTTTAATGGACACAATAGCTAGTAATTCATTGTCTATAAATTGTACTAAAAGTGCTAATTTAAGTTTATGGATACTGAATCAATTTAATTTAGTTTTCGTTTGTTTCAAGCACACAAGAGTAAGAATTAGCAGAATAGGCATATGAGTGACATATTTGTGTTCATAATAATTTCATGGTTACACTTGATTGTTTAATAAGAAATGAGTCCACGTCAAAGTTAATTTTATGCGTGTTGGAAGGATATAAAATGGGCAGAAAAGTAGTCCCCAAGCAGNAAATGAGTCCACGTCAAAGTTAATTTTATGCGTGTTGGAAGGATATAAAATGGGCAGAAAAGTAGTCCCCAAGCAGACATTTTCAGAAGTACTTATTTAACCAGGAACAGTCTTTAGTGAATCTGCTCTAGTTCATGACTTAGCATGGTGACAAGTCACAAAATGTTGCATGATGGTTCTTTTACTTGTAATCACCCCACAGCTGCATAGGCGTAACCAAGGGATGGCCCATGTATGCACAGGACCATCCATTAAGTCCCTTTCACACTGTCAAATTTTTCCATGAAATTACTGCCAGTAAGTTTGCTCAAATAAAGTTGAACAGTTGTGACATCATCAAAACATCATAAACACCGGCATATTTGTTGGATGTCTCCAGTTTCCATCAAACATTTGGTTATTGGACCAGTTCTAAAATTTCTTTGATTTTGATAGGCTCAGACAATCAAAATCGCACATGACAAAAAGTACAGTTTCCAAAGTCACAATGGTGAAAAATTGCTGGAAATGAAATAAGGTTATGAAGATGGTTAATTTATATAGAAGCCAACTGAGCATGAACGTTATTTTTAATGAATAATAAACATAATACCGATACCTGTATTAAGAACTCTGAGGCATTAAATTTCATTGCGCAAGTAATATATCTGATAAACCAAATTTTAATTTAGTAAAGAAGTGAGAATAAATCACAACATTCATATATTTCTCCCTGTAGTGGACTGCAAGGTAACAACACAGCAGTACCTCACTTTGAAAATAACTTTTAAATAAAAATTCATACTGTATCCTACCAGGAAAAAATTTACCAGTGTGACACATTTTCAAACACATTCAAGATTATTTGATAAATTTTATTGTCAAATATATTTTAAGGCGAAAATTTTACAGTGTGATAGGGTCGTAGGCCTTATTGGATCCTTCGAATGGGATCATCCGTTGCTAGTATACAGCCAACTGTAGCCACACCTACGTATGTATACGAGTTCAAACAGTTTGCTGATGTTGTCATTGGAGTGACATGTGNAAATGAGTCCACGTCAAAGTTAATTTTATGCGTGTTGGAAGGATATAAAATGGGCAGAAAAGTAGTCCCCAAGCAGTCATTTTCAGAAGTACTTATTTAACCAGGAACAGTCTTTAGTGAATCTGGTCTAGTTCACGACTTACCATGGTGACAAGTCACAAAATGTTGCATGATGGTTCTTTTACTTGTAATCACCCCACAGTTGCATAGGCGTAACCAAGGGATGGCCCATGTATGCACAGGACCATCCATTAAGTCCCTTTCACACTGTCAAATTTTTCCATGAAATTACTGCCAGTAAGTTTGCTCAAATAAAGTTGAACAGTTGTGACATCATCAAAACATCATAAACACCGGCATATTTGTTGGATGTCTCCAGTTTCCATCAAACATTTGGTTATTGGACCAGCTCTAAAATTTCTTTGATTTTGATAGGCTCAGCCAATCAAAATCGCACATGACAAAAAGTACAGTTTCCAAAGTCACAATGGCGAAAAAATTGCTGGAAATGAAATAAGGTTATGAAGATGGTTAATTTATATAGAAGCCAACTGAGCATGAACGTTATTTTTATTGAACAATAAACATAATACCGGTACCTGTATTAAGAACTCTGAGGCATTAAATTTCATTGCGCAAGTACTATATCTGATAAACCAAATTTTAAATTAGTACAGAAGCGAAAATAAATAACAACATTCATACATTTCTCCCTGCACGGTAACAAAACCGCAGTACCTCACTTTGAAAATAATTTTTAAATAAAAATTCATAATGTATCCTCTTAGTAAAAAATTTGGCAGTGTGACACATTTTCAAACACATTCAAGTTTATTTGATAAATTTTATTGTCAAATATATTTTAAGGCGAAAATTTTAGTGTGATAGGGCCGTAGGCCTTATTTGATCCTTCGAATGGGATGATCCGTTGCTAGTATAANCATCCGTTGCTAGTATACAGCCAACTGTAGCCACACCTACGTATGTATACGAGTTCAAACAGTTTGCTGATGTTGTCATTGGAGTGACATGTGCACTAGTGAGATCCGGGGAACATGTGCAGGAAGGTGTTCTGGTCAGACTGGAACCGGGAGGCACCCAAGCTGGAGTGGGCGAACCAAGACGGCAGTGAGCGCGCTGTGTTCCTGCAGGGGCCCTCTGTGCAGCTGCCCAACTCCATCGCCATCGACTTCGACACAGACGAGCTGTGCTGGGCCGATGCTGGCACCAAGTCCATTGGTGAGCCTTTCCCCTCGGCATGCTCCTCGCTCTCTCTGTCTTAAAATACTCTGATCACAGTATCAGCAATGATGCGTGGGCTGTTCACGGTAAACTGAACACTTTCGGAAGCCCTGCTTAAGGTATACTTGCATGCACGTTGTTTATTCTTCCCCCACATATAAAATTAACATTGCCATGAACTTGGATCACTTTATTCATACGTTCACCAAGAGAAACTGTTAAATTATTAAAAAAATAAATACTTTACAAATTTGCTAATTCTTATAATTATATGTTTAAAAAAAACAGAAAACAAAATCAATTATTTCAGCATTCACAAATGTATACCTAACATTTTCAATTTAACGTAAAGACACGGAACTACTTTCCCTCCATCGTTACCAACTGTACTGGGTGCATGCCAGTCAGTGTGCCCATTAAAATACAAGCCGGTAGAGGCAGTGACATTTTTCAAAGATTGTATTCAAAAGTGCTCAATTAATTGTGAACAGCCTATACTAAACTTACAATGTATTGAATGATATTTCCAATGAGTACGACTGTGTTTTTGTTTGACAGCTCCATAATGGACCAACATAGTAACTAGCTGAGCACATTACTCAATACACCGAACAGCCATGGCAGAGCTCTCTAGTTGGTTCAGAGTGCTTCAGCGACTGTGGCAACTGTGACAGGAATGGTATTGATGGGCGGCTTTGCAAAATCCAAATTGAGTGACATTATTGCTTATGTACCATCTCTGGCTGGTGGGTCTTTCTCTGCTCAAGTTGTTGGTTTTTGACATTTTTGGAGGTTGTGGTGGGGTACTGTCTGTGGATTATGACACAAAGTTTCAAGTTCTCGTATCCCTTCAACCAATGCTCCACATGTCGAAGGTCTAAAGGTGCCCATGCTTTACTAACCATTATCTATTTTGAAGGAGTTGCTGCAGCCATAGCCTTTGTTAAAGCTTGCTTCCATGTTCAATGGGTTGAAATGTTTTGGTCTGGAAAAAGAAGGGTTTTCCTCATTGTAGAAGATGCTAAATGCTATATCCTTGTACTTATGAAATTATGTACAGAAATACATGTCTATATTTTGGTTGGCAGCTACATACAGCTTCTTCTGTCTGACAGGGGTGCAACATCGTTACTGTATGTGGGTGATGCCCGGTGGGTGACCAGAACCAAGATTATATACAAGGGTTTCTCATATTCTTCATCTGTGTATCACAGGTTGTCATGGTAGGACTTCAAGAAGTTGACCAAATTTGGGTGCAGAGGCATTCTCTTCTCTACAGTGAACGTGAATCTTGAGTCCTAATACGTATGCCTGGATTGGCAATTCTCTAACTCTTCTTGGCTTATAACAAAGCTTGTAATTAATTAATTTTCTCAGTTACTTTTCTTTCGATCTAGAGTATACTAGAGAACAGTGTTGAGGATTTCTTCAATCAGTGGCACAGTGATAGCTCTTTAATGAACTAATCATGCATTCAGCACTTGATATAAACATCCAAACCGTAACACTGGACATGCTGACAAGAGCGTGGAACGAGTTTGATTATAGCGTAGATATCATTTGAGCCGCTCATGGTGGTCACATTGAACATTTATGAATGTATGGTAAACAAACTTCACGGTTTTACAGTTCATTTGATTGGTCAATCAAGGTTGTAGGTTGTTTGGTTTTGATATTATAGAACTTCAAAGATGGGGTATTCTTTTATACACATCCTGTATGAGCTTTAGGATAGTAATAATACAAAACAACCTTTCACGTGTGGGTCAGTTGTTATTTTTTTCCATAACTACATAATGTCTAAATCTGACATGCTTAAAAAAGAAGGAATGATCCCTGTAGAAATTGAAGGAAAGTAAGCGAGAGAGTGTCTATTATTCTTTTTCATTACAGCAACAGATTTCTCAGTGGTTGCAGACCTTAGGCAATTACTCATTATCCAATCACTCAATGCTCCATCATAACATTATATGTAATATTTACAATAAACTCAAATTTCAGCTTTACTTCCAAAGGCTTTTACCGCACTTAGTAATGACCATACTTGTAGGTTGTTTTCTTTTAAAGGATGAACCTGCTAATGCAGTTTCATAGTGTTTATATATTTCTTTCTTTCACATCCTGGAGCCTTTGTTGCTGTACAATCAGCATGCTCATCTCCCTCCACAATGATCTGGGTTCTATGTCGAGTGAATCATTTTCACATGTGGGAAACTTGGTGTGCATTGCAGAAGACCAGAGGATTTTCTTGGGGCACTTCTGTTTCCTCCCCACTGCACTACATCACCTTTCCACTCACAACTCACATCACCTCATTCACCCTCCAGGCCAGCTGGGAGCGACTGGTGTGCCCTTCGGGGAAGGTATCCGGCTCCACTTGGTGTCGGACTGCTCCCATCTCATCTATCTTGACTTTGCTGCAAAGGGTGGGACCGATGTGGATGT
This sequence comes from Clitarchus hookeri, assembly GCA_002778355.1. Classification (NCBI taxonomy): domain Eukaryota; kingdom Metazoa; phylum Arthropoda; class Insecta; order Phasmatodea; family Phasmatidae; genus Clitarchus; species Clitarchus hookeri. Next base: position 20,523 of record NQII01006439.1, on the reverse strand, counting down.
GTTACTTTCCACTCATTCACATCCTGTCTTTCTAATTCATCAATGTGTTTCGTTCCAAAGTGGGTACCACATCAGATACTTATAGAATAGAATATGTAGTTATCATAAGTGTGTGTCGTGTTAAAGAGCTTCTCACAGAGCTGCTGTTGTGATTGTACACAGCCTGTATTGGGATCAGCAACTCCGTTGAGCGAGTCGTGGTGACAAACTGCAGCTACCCATTTGGTCTGACTATCTCCAGTAGTCACTACTACTGGACTGATTGGAACAGGTAAGTTTCTACACTTAAGAGTCATACAATTCAATAATAGATAACTCCCAATCTGCAGGAATTGTATAATATTCTCTGTGTCTGCCGTTCTTGCACTTGGTGATCAGCATTTTGTCTCCAATGATAAATGAGTAAAGAAGTGAGTATTCTGTGATCCCACAAATGCACAATTTTTCTTAGTATTTATTAGAGTTCCCATAATGGCATAATTATTTCAGAATCGTATATACCTTTGGATATACATATAAAACTTGCTAGCATGCATTGGTTATTCCTACAATAATTAAGAAAAAATTAATATACACACTACTTAAAAAAATTGATGACAGAGCACTTTGAGAAAAGTCAAAAATACATACAGTATCCCGTTATAGTCACATTGCTTAAAAATTTTTGGGAAAAAAATGTATTTTCTTTAGCAATAACTTAAATTTCAAAATAAATATTTGCTAAGATANATGCATTGGTTATTCCTACAATAATTAAGAAAAAATTAATATACACACTACTTAAAAAAATTGATGACAGAGCACTTTGAGAAAAGTCAAAACTACATATAGTATCCCGTTATAGTCACATTGCTTAAAAATTTTTGGGAAAAAATGTATTTTCTTTAGCAATAACTTAAATTTCAAAATAAATATTTGCTAAGATGCAAGATGTTCCTTGAAAATTAAAAAAATGTATTTAACATTTTGTACATCTGAACAACTTCCACAGAGATCATATTATGTATACAACATTTTAACCTCTGCATTCGTATATGTCCTGTTAGCTCAGTTTTTCAAGGCATCAGTTCACCAAAACAAGGCACTGCAGTTTGGAACTCCATACCTGTTTAGGACTTATAACCCCCTTAGTTTTAATTGTTTGGAATGTTATGCTTGCGAGTGAACTTGGCTCATGTGGTTACAGTAACCGAGCATGTTGGTCAGTCTGACAAGACGGCACATGGGTAGCTGTCATAACATGCATGGTCCTCTGGAAAAACATGATAGTCAGTAATTTCATAATGTTTTTTGGGCCAATTCAGCGGNTGTATTTTCTTTAGCAATAACTTAAATTTCAAAATAAATATTTGCTAAGATGCAAGATGTTCCTTGAAAATTAAAAAAATGTATTTAACATTTTGTACATCTGAACAACTTCCACAGAGATCATATTATGTATACAACATTTTAACCTCTGCATTCGTATATGTCCTGTTAGCTCAGTTTTTCAAGGCATCAGTTCACCAAAACAAGGCACTGCAGTTTGGAACTCTATACCTGTTTAGGACTTATAACCCCCTTAGTTTTAATTGTTTGGAATGTTATGCTTGCGAGTGAACTTGGCTCATGTGGTTACAGTAACCGAGCATGTTGGTCAGTCTGACAAGACGGCACATGGGTAGCTGTCATAACGTGCATGGTCCTCTGGAAAAACATGATAGTCAGTAATTTCATAATGTTTTTTGGGCCAATTCAGCGGTGTGATATTTTAACAAATCTCGTCGCTCTGCGACTCAAATTTTACTTGTTGCGTAGCTTTGAAACGGTGTTGTATTGGATTGCCCTTTACTAGATTCTTTATCTCCGCCTCTCCATGTCTGGAACAAAATTCTACGTATCCTATCTCATAGCCCATGAAAGAAAGAACTCTATGCATCTTCAACTCACATCAGATTGAAATGATTGAACTATGTACTGATATGTTTTTGTAGTATTGTCCATTTAATATAAGTGGGATGAATTTGGATTGACAATGTGACTACCAAGGATCAATGGAAAGTGGAAGCAGCTACTGTTCAGTGAGAAATCACGATCCAGACAAAGACTACGAGAACAGCTGGTGTCGAGCATTCTAAACTGAAACACACGTGGTTCAAGACTGCTTATGAAGAGTTGGCAAAGGAACTCGTGTAATATGGAGATCATAAATGTTCCAGTAATCTAAAGTAATACAACAGAAGTACTGATCAAATGTAAACAATGAGTTGAATGCTGTTGAAATAATTGCAGGATGATTTCTATATAACATATCTGTTATTACATTTAAAAACCATCACAGATGAGATACTTAATGTGATGCCATGTTGATAAGTAACAAAAAAAAAACTGACACACTGCCAGCAACTCATACCAAAAACAAACACAAATAAAATATGAAGAATTATATTTTTAACAAAGGCCCCCTGAGGTACACCCAAAGATGCATAGGTACCCTCCTGTCATATCTGCTTTAGTGTTCGTTATTTAATTTCCAGAGCTGAACTTGTAGCAAATGGCTAACTAATTAAGTTAAACTTCTACTCTCACATCTCTCTTCACCACTAATTACAGTGTCTTTCTCACCCTTCATATGAACAATTTCACATAGTATGTACACCTTGAACTATTTTATTGTGGATCTTCACTAACACTTTTTAAAGACTTATCAACCTTATTTTAAAATATTGGGAAAAAAAAAATTTTTAATTTACAGTATTAACATATAGGAATGACACGGCCATAACAACTAAAAATAATTATTCAAATAAACAGTACCATTGCACAAAAAAATTATTTCACGCCAAAAATTTGATGGTACTTGATTCTAATCCGCACCTTGTTTTTCAAAAATATTTTCAGAAAAAATGTGCTGTTAGAACCNCTTGAACTATTTTATTGTGGTTCTTCACTAACACTTTTTAAAGACTTATCAACCTTATTTTAAAATATTGGGAAAAATTTTTTTTTAATTTACAGTATTAACATATAGGAATGACACGGCCATAACAACTAAAAATAATTATTCAAATAAACAGTACCATTGCACAAAAAAATTATTTCACGCTAAAAATTTGATGGTACTTGATTCTAATCCGCACCTTGTTTTTCAAAAATATTTTCAGAAAAAACGTGCTGTTAGAACTGAGTAAATACGGTAATAAAGCGTAGCAAATAACATTCACGTCAAAACTCGGCGCAGGACACTGTTTTTTTTCCTACATCAGTGTTTACAACAAGGAATCAAATTTTTCAACATGAAGAATCTGTATCATCGATACTAGCAGTATTGGCGGCATTATGGTATTAAGAATTGGAATTGGCCCATTCCTAGCTTCCTGTAATATCTTTCCTTCACAAACACATTTTTTTTTCTCCTATAACAATGCAATGATAGTAGTCTGTCATATATATCCTAAGGAAAGATGTGCACCTGTTCTATCTAAATGCATTTAAGTCAAAATAATCCATATAGTACACATTACCTAGAACATGAATGAACATACACTGAGTTTGCTATAATAGTTAAAATTTTCCACTTTAATAGAACGTCTTTTACTAACCAGCAGGAAACCAGGTAAATTTTTTGGTATAAATCCTGCACATTACCGACTAGTTGGACAAACTGTTAAATAAAGTAGAGACTAAGTAAATGCGTTCAAGTATTACTTGAAATTAAATATGACTTACAGCTTTTGAACTAACTATAAAGGCAGACAACAGAGTTGGCATAATAGTTTACTGATGATGTTGAGAAACTAGACGGTGATTTTTTTTATCACGCAATTAAAAAAAAAAAGAGGGAAAGTAGAATTGGAAAGTGGTTTGTGATTACTTATTATTGGTACAACTATGTATTGCATAGATGACATGAAAGCACATTCTGTTTACTACTCAGCTTGCTAGTAGTTCAAACCTTCCTTGTATAATAACTAAGCAACAAGACTGCAACCATCACAGGCAATGTTTAGGTCAGTAAGGGCCAGATAATAACAATGGCTTGTCATTTAAAAAAAAACTGTTGCAAAAAGCATTTTAGAAGGACTTCCTGTATTACCAAATAATTAACAATTTAAATTTTGAATGTAATTTTTNCTGTTGCAAAAAGCATTTTAGAAGGACTTCCTGTATTACCAAATAATTAACAATTTAAATTTTGAATGTAATTTTTTACGAGTAATTGTTTCCGCAATTAAATTTGTCATCAACCGTTGTTAAAATCGTATTAGTTTAAGGTTCTTTNTTTTTTACGAGTAATTGTTTCCGCAATTAAATTTGTCATCAACCGTTGTTAAAATCGTATTAGTTTAAGGTTCTTTGAAGGTTTGTTAGCGTAAAAAGTGATCCTTAATGTATGCATCATTACAGCCAACGGTGTATTTCTTGTAAGACTTTGTCAATACATTATGCATGGCAAAGTACTTCCATGGGCAAAGTTACATGTACAAGACCAAGGCACTTGGATAAAGACCCCTAACAGCTAGGTGGATGCTGACCATTACTCAACGGAATAGAATGATATGTATATCCACGAGGGAATGAAAAAGTGTTTCCCCGAGATAAACCACTAGAAATTTTTCCAAGAGGTGAAATAAATCTATGATTGAAATGAATTTAGATCATAGCAATGAGTGGCAAGTGTGCTAATCACCTGACCAGATATGCCTCAGTTCCAGTAGTTAGAGAGGTATCAAGAATGTAGTAGTATGTGTGAAACAACTTTGTAAGCATGTTGTCTTGATTGCGATGGACTGATGTGTTTGCAGCGGAAAGATAGAGAGTGCAGAGCGGCCGTCTGGCAAGAGAGCAAAGGCAGTTGGCGGGATCACCGGAGGAACGGGCAAGCTGTATGGCATCGTGGCTGTCCCGGAGTATTGCCCCCGGCGTGAGTTTCTTCCAATTTGACGTAGTTACAGAGTTCTCTCGTGAAATATACTATAAAGTGAGAATTTTGAAATTTTCATTCATGACTGCTGTTTACTTCAGCAGGAAAATCATCTCATACTGCATCATGGCAGCTGATAACTCAAACATGTTTTTCATGTTTCTGTCGTGGACATTGTACATAAATACCTAGCNTACTGCATCATGGCAGCTGATAACTCAAACATGTTTTTCATGTTTCTGTCGTGGACATTGTACATAAATACCTAGCGCTTGTGCGTAGGTATAGTAGTAATAATTTGTAATTTTATAAATTAATTAAGTACAGAGTTAATTAAAGAACCATGGACAGTGAGAGAGTACTGGACAAGAGAGAAACTTGGGACAGGAGGTATGAGACACNCATTGTACATAAATACCTAGCACTTGTGCGTAGGTATAGTAGTAATATTTTTAATTTTATAAATTAATTAAGTACAGAGTTAATTAAAGAACCATGGACAGTGAGAGAGTACTGGACAAGAGAGAAACTTGGGACAGGAGGTATGAGACATGTTTGTTGTATGGACTATTTTCAGTGTCGAACGACTGCCAGTTTGACAACGGTGGCTGCAGTAGTGGGCACCTCTGCCTGCCAAGTGGCCCAAACTCTCGCAGTTGTGTGTGCGCTGAAGTTGGCAGCACTGATACAGAGGGCTCGGGAGAGGCTCCGATATGCAACGACATCTGATTGCCTTGAGCGGTTTGCGCCAGTGTGTCGATTCTCGAGCAGCCACTTACTCTCTACACTACTTCCCACTGAGCTTTCTGTATCTAATGGCATCGAAGACAACATTATGTACAAGGCCGAGAGTGACCTGCTTCTGGAAGATTCATCTTTGTTACAGCGTATTCTTACANAGAGGCTCCAATATGCAACGACATCTGATTGCCTTGAGCGGTTTGCGCCAGTGTGTCGATTCTCGAGCAGCCACTTGCTCTCTACACTACTTCCCACTGAGCTTTCTGTATCTAATGGCATTGAAGACAACATTATGTACAAGGCCGAGAGTGACCTGCTTCTGGAAGATTCATCTTTGTTACAGCGTATTCTTACANTGAAGACAACATTATGTACAAGGCCGAGAGTGACCTGCTTCTGGAAGATTCATCTTTGTTACAGCGTATTCTTACACACCTGAATTTAAGCTGTACAAATAACAGGAAAATCTGGCTGTTAGACACAATATTTGTGTCTTGTTTCCTTGTCATCAATTGTAATTTGATCAGGACAGCTTATAAAAATACTTCAAGTATTATTGCGCAACTAGTGATTACAGTTTTGAAAACATAATTGTCTAGAAATTAAATATAAAATGCCATGATAACATAGTTTTACACTGTGTACAAACTGTTATATTTTATACTTTTAGGTCTTGCATTTAACATACTTCTTATGCAAATAAAACTTTGGAAAAATATGATAAAGTGTGTGGTACAAGAAGTTAAATATTAAACTAGTTTAGGTCCTATACAGTCTTAGAAAGGATTCAGTTCTTTCTTACGTGACTAAATAATACAAGCATGTAACCTTAGGTGGTTCTGTAAGAGCCTCAAATATGAGATGACTTGTCTTTTGCGTTACCTAAAACTGACTCATTAAAACATTAGCCGACTAAATCCTTGAAAGTTGGTTTTTTGCACTTGCAGACAAACATCCAAACCCACTCTTGAAATGTGGAAGATGATTGGGGGATAGCATAGACTTTGGCTGGGTGCCTCCTGTATACAGCCGTGTTTAGACGATACTTGTTATTGTCGTCCCTCAATAACTTGTTTCGCCCCCAAAACCAGGCTACCGGAGTGGAAAGTAAGTATCCACATGCATTCATCAATTTCAACACAGAAATATGTGGGGGAGGGGGGGAAAGAAGGCTTCTGTAAATAAGCACAGCAAAATCATGAACGAAGCAGTACTGTATAACTTTTGTGTTAGATCAACTTTTTTTCTCTGGAAGTATTATTGTCCACATGTATTTGTAAGAGTACATTTTTAAAACACAGTTCAGTGCCTCCAAACTAAACAATAAATATGTAATGTTAGGATAAAATATTTGCATAAGTATTGTATTTTTGTACAAGCTTCTGATGATTAATGTAATGCAGTACAACCAATTTCTATATCCGACTGTTAATTTTAAATTTCACTTATTTGATACATGCAAACGTAAAGTTTACGTAATAAACTTATGTACAGAAATTACCTTTTTTTATACAACTTTGTTGTATATAGAATCTAACATGTATAATATTTCAACATAATGTACTTGTAGTATAATATTACCTGTAAATATTTGAAGAAAATAAAACATTTGGAAATAATGTCCATAAAATTGTATTACTTGTACTTCAATTATGCATTTTCAATGTTACTTTCAAAACAATTTTCGTGGTTGGATGATTTTTAATGTCACGTGGCTCAAGTGTCTGCCCGCAAATCATGGACGTTCAACATCAGAGTACTTTATTAAGATTGGCCCAGTCAAATAACAACATGTCTTCTCACATAGACACACTGCCAATAACTAAAGGAATTTGTGGTTGTGGACCTTGGATATTAAAGTCTAGCATGGCNCTTCTCACATAGACACACTGCCAATAACTAAAGGAATTTGTGGTTGTGGACCTTGGATATTAAAGTCTAGCATGGCAATAAATATTTTTTTGCGAAAAACTCCTGTCCCTACCCATAACACTTAATTTTAATAAATTTTATTCAGAGTTTAATGTGAGGAAAAAGTATTTCCAAGCTGTTCTAGGTATCTACACTTTAAACTGTTTTTTTTCCCTGCATTACTGACGGAGCACGAAAATCTTAATTGAAAATAGTTTGGATATGGACTGTNCTTCTCACATAGACACACTGCCAATAACTAAAGGAATTTGTGGTTGTGGACCTTGGATATTAAAGTCTAGCATGGCCATAAATATTTTTTTGCGAAAAACTCCTGTCCCTACCCATAACACTTAATTTTAATAAATTTTATTCAGAGTTTAATGTGAGGAAAAAGTATTTCCAAGCTGTTCTAGGTATCTACCCTTAAACTGTTTTTTTTCCCTGCATTACTGACGGAGCACGAAAATCTTAATTGAAAATAGTTTGGATATGGACTGTGGGCATAAACCACATTGGAAGGTTTTGAGTATTTTTTATAATTCTACTTATTGCAAGGTGTTTTATGTTAAGAAAATGAAAACATTTTGCAGTACCAACACATTACAATAGCAAAATCATAATTATTTCTACAGTGGTTTCCACAGCTGTAGGACAGCATACTAATCCTACATGGGCATATAACTTTGCTATACTTCATTTCATATAAGTTGGCCAGATTCTGACAGTCAGTGAGTGGCAAAATGACGTATATGAAACAAACATGCCATTTACAAAATCCTGTATCAGCTGATGCACGAACGAACAAAAGTTAATATTACGTTGGCTATTTTGAATGCACTGCCGACACACATTACACCAGCCGAAAATTCGCGATAAAAAACAGTTTATAAGTTAATTAATACATTTTATTTTACGTGGTCATAAAACAGCAGTTTTTAGCGTTAGAAACTAAACTTTGTGCTAAAGTAGAAATGTATAGGTGTTCGAAATTAAAGGCACATTAAAATGATCCATATATAAATGAAATGTAATTTCAAAACCTTTTTTCACGTCTTAATCGCCCCTCTCCAACCCCGCTTTCATTACATGCTTGATATTAATTCTAAAAGCATACAGAAATATTGGGTAATGTTGTTGAATTATTTTTTCTAATAATTTGACGAAACATATTTCAAATTCCTGTTGTTCTGAGCCAGTAATAGAAGAACAGTCAACTTTAAAAATACGCTATCTATTGAGCAAAATAAGAGGCTCAGGCCTGCTCCGGACAGGATGTGCACGTTATCTATCAGATTTTTTCTGAAGCATTACCAGCCACAAAAAAGAAGCGTTCTGCATGGACATATATAAATTTACGAACAGATACCAATAGTTTTATTTTTCGCGAGCTCTGCATAATTCTTAAAGTAACGTATATTTCGTGAACAGTGATTTTGAGTACTAGTAATTTCTATTCGGCAGGTAATCATTTGTCTACATAAATTATACGCCATATTGTTCTCCGAAAATCCATTTCCTTGTTTCCGAAGAAAGTGGGATACGCGTGAATAGTTGTTAAGCAATTCTAATGTTATTCCACGTCACATATTTCCAACTCGTATATATTAGCTGTAATGTCCAACGTATGATAATAGCTACAACTACCATTTCGCAAATGTCATCCCAAATTCACTCTCGGACAAATAAAAAAAATTTGGAAATATCTAATTTTTTGCAAGGTTTTATATTTTTACCTTTATAACCTACTAATTTTTTTAGACAGACATTCCATACTTGGTTCGGCGTGATTACAGGTTGTTCACTCAAATCCCATTTTGGAATTCCCCAACTTTTACCCGTTTTCCAGGAAGAATCTTTAATTTTCCCTGACCTATTTTCCGGATCAAAACCTTCCAATACCATATTTTTCCACCGCTGACACAAATAATGAGCTGCCAGTGAAGGAGAATTAAATTACACTGAAACAGACCAAGCAAGCAGGTCCAACATTTTATTCAGCTCATCAATATACATGCTATTGACTTTCACACAAGTACCCGCTACAAACACACAACTACTTTATTTTGTAAAAGCAGGTCCTATGTCACCTGGCAAAGATTAATTACTGCCAGTATTCACATAACTAACGAGTTTTGCAGAGTAATAATTATTTAAATTTTCCCTATGTGTTGACATGCTGGATTAGCTTGGATCTAGAATTCGCTTATTTAAGTATAGCTGTATTATCTAGGCAATCTTGTGATCTGTTGGCATCTATGAAATATGGTACAGTGACTGAATACAATACACAGTATTTACTCATAAAAAATTGGGGTGTTTATTTATTTAAACACAGGAACCTCAGAGGAGTGTGCTGGTGCTTGCCTGGTAAAAAGGGTAAGTTGTCACGGTCAATAGTTTAAGTCGGTGTGTGGCAATTTTCCAGTGCTCCTTTTCATATTTCACCACTCCTAACTTGAATGCAGCCATATATCTTCCTCTCCTGCATATTCATCACTCCTATGACAGCAACTTTTAAACATAATCACAGCATCTCACATCTGTGCCACTACTATGTACAACTGCTTGCCTGCCTTCCTGGTCGCATTCTAGCAGACTGTGCGACTGCAACTCGTCACCAAGGTTATGGACTATTTGCTGTAAAGTGAGCAGTTTTAAAAGCCCTCTCATTTGGAATAATAGTCAATAAATATATTTTATTGCAACCTTAGATGTTAAATTTCGAGTGCGGTGAAATATACACAGTGTGTTTATTACTTGCATAGGAATATTAATTTAAATAGGTGGTGGAACAATACAAAATGAATGAAAGGAAAAAGTAACTAGGGCATCCATCAAAAGTGCTCACTTTACCATGAACAGCCTATACCAACATGTCTGTTTTGAGCAATGCTGAACAGAAGAGGTGGCTGTCGGCCAGTATCTCTCCAATGGCCCCACGTTGGGCGCCAAGAAAGAAGTTATTGCCTTGTCGCTCACTAAAGTAGTAAGTAAGTGTGGTTAAAGAGAATGCAGACTCTTTGGGGATAGCTGGTATCTAGAAGACGTCTGGTCCTCATGAGGACTGTAGGCAGAGCACTTCAGGATAAGTTGTGCTGAAGCGAGCTGCGGAGAATTAACTACGTTGGTGGTGACTTAGGGAGGAGGGGTTTTGGCAGCTTGCCCCAGCACTGGCCCATGTTTAACTACTCTGTAGTGGCTGCTCAGGGAGAAGGCGCTGGCAGAGAGCCCCAGCACTGCAAAGTGCTGGAGCGAGCTGCCTTGGGACAACTTTTCTATTCGGTTGTGCAAATGTAACTTTTTTCTTACAGAACGAAAATAAAAAATATGTTGTGAACTTTTGTGAAACTGAAACAAAAATTAAATAAAATGCTGTTAGAGCTCAGCCTTAATGAAAGATTAACGAATTTCTTACCAAAACGAAAGTAGCCATTTTTCATTTTTGTTTCGGTATACCGAATTTTCGCACAACCCTACTTTTCAGTGGTAGCTTCTCACTAGAAGGTGCTGGGGCAATCTGCCTCGGAACTATTCACGCTCTTGGGGATGTGCTGCCTTAAATACTCATGGCCGGCATGTGTCACGGGTCTTGTCGGCGTTCGGATGGCTTTGGTAGCTAACCCCCTCTCTTCGTCGGCAGCATGGCCTAGCTGGGCTCTCTCGGAGATGGCGAGAGACTGGTGTAGTTTTCCATGTTCTGCGGATGGCATCCGACGCCCGCTTAGGGGCAACTCACTTGCATTGCTGGCTGGTATCCCTTCTCACGGGATTTTACTGGGTGAGGGCGACTTGCGTGACTATAGTTTAATGCTTCTAACAGCGCTCCTGATGTTTTACATTTCCAAGGCGGCTGTCAGCTGGCCTTGGAGCGGATGGTCGTGGTTCATATCTTTGTTGGGGAACGTGTCACACACATAATGATGAGTACTGGGCAAAAGAAAGAATAGATATAATATGCATCATGCATTGAGTCATCCCCGAGAGAGCGCAAGCAAGCATGCTGCCCAC
>NQII01006438.1:62277-122539 GCA_002778355.1 Clitarchus hookeri | reverse complement strand
TAACGAATCTTTCGCTTCCAAACTGGCCAATCTGCTTCACTGGTCAGTGGTTTAATGTGCTTAGCAAACTCCATCCTCGCTATGGATTTAGCAACACTTCACACTAAACGAACGAACTTTAATAATTCACTGAATAACAAATCATCTAAATTGCTATGATGCCATCATCTACATAAAGAATGAGAATTATCTTGACACTACCTTCATCTCGAATGAACATACAAGGCCTCTCATCACTAGCCTTGAATTTGAGTGATGTCAGAAACTTGCCAATACGCTTGTTCCAGCACCTTGGCGACTGCTTAAGTCCATATAAACTCTTCTTGAGCTTCCAAACCCTACCNCCCTACCGGTGCCATCATCAAATCCCTCTGGCTGCTGCAAGTAAATATCTTCTTCCAGCTCTCCATAAAGAAAAGCTGTAGATACATCGAACTGAACTAAGTGCATCTTCTCTGTCACAACAACACCAAGCATCAAATGAATAGTTTGCAATTTTGCTACTGGACTAAATGTTTTAGAGTAGTCTATGCCCTTATGTTGATCGTAGCCTTTGGCAACTATTCTTGATTTTCTCTTCTCGATGGTGCCGTCAGGTTTCATTTTGACTCTATATACCCATTTGCATGGAAGGGCTCTAGCTCCCTTAGGTAGGTACTCTAGATCATACGTATCATTCTCAAGTAGAGAGGATATCTCACTGTTCATTGACTTAAGCCATTCTTGACCATACTTGCCACCTACAGCTTCTTGAAAACTTTGTGGATCCTCTTCAGCTATCATGATCATTACAAAATCATCATAATATGTTGACACTTTGATTGTGTTTCTATCATGCAGTTTTCGGGTATATGCTCTTTCAGTGTGCTCTAATCCAGACTCTGGCCTAGATTTGGAACTGGACTCTTCACCACTTGAATCTTCTTTATCTTTGGTTGAAATTTCTCGCTGAACAAGTTCCTCTTCAACCAATTGTTCTTTTGATGGAGTGCTCAGGAAAGGTACTTTTACTTTCTCAGCAGAGTCACGAAGTATTTCTTGAAAACGAACATCTCTGGATAACACGACTCGCCTATCTTCTTAAATATAGACTCGGTAGCGCTCTTCACCATCGTAGCCTACTAGGTAACCTTTTTGAGCTTTCTTATCCATCTTACGCCTCTTCTGCACAGGAACATGAAAGTAACAGTTTGAACCAATAATACGAAAATGTCTGATTCTTGGTTTTTTACCAAACCAAAGCTCGTAAGGACTTACTCCATTTAGTGACGACTTCCCCGTTCTGTTTAGTATGTAGACCGCTGTTGTAACAAGCTCAGCCCAAATTGCTTGTGGAAACTGAACATCAGAATTCGAGTACATAAAAGTTCTTGCCATTTCAACTATTGTTCTGTTCTCTCGTTCACTGCTACCATTTTGCTGTGGCGTATAAGGGGCTGTCAACCGCTGTGTAACTCCCCTACTTAGCAAAATCTCTCGAACGTCTGCATTGTCGAACTCACCACCATTGTCGCTTAGAAGCTCTTTGATGTTGTGACCTTGTTTCTCAGCATGAGCGAGCATTTGTTCTAAAACAATTTTGACATCTGACTTCTCTTTGATGACAAAACCATACCGAAATTTAGTGTAGCTATCTTTAAATACAACTAAATAACGTTTCTTCTGAAATGACTCAGCAAAAGGTCCGCAAACATCAGTTGACATAAGCTCTCCTGGTTTCAAAGCCTTTCTTCTAGTACCAAAAGGCAGTCGATGAGACTTGCCATAAATGCAAGGTTCACAAATTTTGTCATCTAGCTTGACTTTAATATCTAGCTCGCGTTCAAGCTTTTCTTTTATGTGACGTTTATCTTGGTGGCCCCATCTCTCATGATACAACTGCAGTGGGTCACTTGATTCTACAATGTTGATACTACTGCTACTCGGGCTAACAGTCTTAATCTCTGCCTTATATAATGTTCCATTCTTCTCTCGAGTGCCCACCAGCACTGGAGCACCATTTACTGAAAGCGAACAGGAGGTAACTGTTGACTGGAACTTGCTATTTGGATTTTTATCATGTGCAGATAATGGAGAGAATAAATTTCTAGCAATCCTAGGAACTAACCAAACGTCCTTTAACTGCAAACGTTGGCTCCTGCCATTAACTATGGAATTGATCTCAATAACACCGCTACCAACAGCATTTAGTTTTTCATCTCCAGCTGCCTTAATACTGCACGAGTTCTCAAACTCATTAAAAGAACTAAACCAATCTAAACGACTTGTAACGTGTTTAGTAGCTCCATTATCCACCCACCAATCCTCTGCATTAGGCTCAGCAGCTAAGATTTCATTGTGAATAGACACAAGAGCAATCGTATTTGTAGGAGCTCTAGAATCTACGATATTACTTTGTGAATTACTATTAACAACATTAGGGCGTGGACGACCATCTGCAATCCACTTTCTACACTGACGAACCCAGTGACCAGGTTGGCGACAGTAATTACAATTACCAGGCTTCCACTTTTGAGCAGTGTAATTTGGCTTNTTACAATTACCTGGCTTCCACTTTTGAGCAGTGTAATTTGGCTTATGTTTATTAGTTGAGCTATTACAACTCTGTTTCTGTCTATCGGACCTAGCCACTAAAGCTTCTGGTTTATTACTCTCACTACTTGTAAAGGGTTTCATATTTCGTTCAAAAACACAGAGCTGCATATTCAATCCATCAAATGAACGAACTTCATCTTTGGTAAGCAGCATCCAACTAGATTTAAAACTTTCGAAAAAACATGGTAAAATATGCAAAATTTTACATACCAAAAGCAGATCTGGGAGAGTTTTTTCGTTTATTTCTTTTAAACCATTATTTAGTTCATTCCACAGACTCCTCAGCTTGGCTACATGAGTGGAAACGTCATCACCTGATGTCCAATTAAAAGAAAAGAAATCTGCACATACTTTGAAGAGTTGGTCTTTTGATGTTGCCTCAAACTGCTGCTTCAACGCCTCCCAAGCTTCACTGGCAGTATCTTTGTCCATTATCTTCTGATAGACTGCATCAGAAACCGTACTAATGATCATTGACTTAGCGTAGCTATTCGCTTTTCTATACAAATCACAAGCTTCTTTGTGATCTTTCACTTCCTGTTTCGTTGCGTCACCTTTTAACGGATCTGGTTTCTTCAACTTCTGATCGATACAATCTAATGCACCTTCATGGTAATCCAGTAAATCACGAATCTTTCGCTTCCAAACTGGCCAATCTGCTTCACTGGTCAGTGGTTTAATGTGCTTAGCAAACTCCATCGTCGCTATGGATTTAGCAACACTTCACACTAAACGAACGAACTTTAATAATTCACTGAATAACAAATCATCTAAATAAAGCGACTGGTCCCATAACCTATTGAAGTAAAATGCCTTGAATACTAAAAGCACTTTATTATAAAAGATCGGACAAGCACTGTCGAGGACGAACAATACAACACAACTTAACAAGATAGCATAGAAGATAATGTGACAAAGAAGAAACCATAGAGATAGAAGAACTGACCAGTGGCGCTATCATAAGGAATTTTACTTAACACTTAAAACTAGATACTTTAACAGTTACCACATAGAACATTTGAGTTTTCTCGAAAAGCGTGGGTTCCACCAAGTAGAGATGGGTAGGTCCGGATGGATACGTGTCCGCAGACCCGTATCAATAACGGTACTGATGGATGTACAACCGAGTGAAAGTCGGACACGTATCCTCAGTCATAGTGTACAATTACATGTACTGTAGTTGTTTTTCCAAATAACACATACAAATTGTAAAATTACCAAATATTTGTATTTGTAAATTATTCTGTACCAAATAAGGAGGCCACTTTTTGACAGCTCGGCGAAAATAGTGCCACTGTTTACATCTGACTGTGTATCCTTCCGCCAGCAGCTGGTACGTAATGTCGGGGCTGTATTTTTTATCAACACGATGTCAGCTAATCCACTTCTCATTGTACTGTAATGCTAAACAAATTTTGAGATATTTTAAGACTGACATCTGTCTAAAAATATAAGTAGATTATAAAAGTAAAAATATAAAATATTAGATATTTGATAACTCTTTTTTAATTTGTACGAGAAAGTGAATTTGGGTTAAAATTTGCGAGACGGTCTGTTGTATCTATTATTACACTTTGGACGTTATAGCTAATCTATTCGAGTTGGAAATGTGTGACGTGGGATATGGTTAGAATTGCTTAAAAACTATTCATGCGTGTCTACGGAATCAAGGAGATGAGTTTCGAGAGAACAATATGGCGTATAATTTACGAAGACGAACGATTACCGACCTAATATAAATGACTTGTACTCGAAATCGTTGTATATGAAATATATGTTACTTTAAAAATTATGCAGAGCTCGTGGAAAAATATAACTATTGGCATATGTTTGTAAATTCGTTATTTATCGCGCAGGAAAGAGGTTCATTTCTGGCTGGTAATAGCTCGCAGAATATCCGATAGATAGCGCGCAGCACGTCACGACGAAGTTTTGAGTAACTCTCCTTATCATCAAGAGATAGCGTAATTTTTAAAGTTGATAATTCTTATGTTACGGGCTGGAAATATATTTAAAATTCGTGTTGTTTCGTCAAATTATTAGAAATAATAATTAAACAATATAGTGTAATATTTCTGTATGCTTTTGGAATAAATATCATGGACGTGTTGAAAGCAAGGTTTGAGATGGATGATACAATGTGAAGAAACTTTTTGAAGTTAGCACAACTTCAGAAAACTTTTCCGCATCGTATTCATTTTGATCATCTAAACATAACTACTGTGACCTCGTAAAATAAAATGTATTAATAAATCTACGAACTCTTTCTTGTCCGCGTATTTTCTGCTTTTCTGATGTGCTTTGGCAGTGTACACAGAATAGCCAACGTAATTTTAACTTTTGTTCGTTCGTGCATCAGCTGATACAGGATTTTGTAAATGGCGCTTTGTTTGTTTCGTATATATTAAGTTGCCACTCACTGACTGTCAGAAAGTGGCCTTCTTATCTGGTATGGACATGGACCATTACTGTGGAGCGGAATGTAGGAATGGGAGTGAACAAAACGCGCTCTGCCGGTTCTGGAAACAAAACGGACCGGAGCGGGTGGATCGGAGTGGTTCGCTCTTCAAGAGCTTTTTTTTTGTTTTCTATCAAACTTTTATCATTACAGCTCCGACCGTCATTTGGAATGTGTGTTTTGGTGTGTTTTAAATTGTTATTTTCTGTGCGATTGTGTTATAGTTCCGTATAAAGGTAAGTTCATTACTGGAAACATATTTCTTAATCGGTATGTCGTAGATAATTACAATAATTATCAAATGCGTATTATTGCATATGGGTAATTAAAATGCGGTATTACGGTTTTGTTTGTCTAGTTCTGGTGTATTTTATGGTTTGGTTTTAAAGTGTGTTTTACGTGATAAATAGAAATAGACTGTTTCAAATGTTTAATGTGTTTTATAGCATTTATCATTATTTTAGGGATGGGTCCAATAACAAAAAATTTCGGTTCCGGTACCGATTCTACAATT
Organism: Clitarchus hookeri; assembly: GCA_002778355.1. Classification (NCBI taxonomy): domain Eukaryota; kingdom Metazoa; phylum Arthropoda; class Insecta; order Phasmatodea; family Phasmatidae; genus Clitarchus; species Clitarchus hookeri. The sequence goes on along the minus strand of NQII01006438.1, from coordinate 116,972 downwards.
TAAATATCTGTTCCAGTATTCGGTTCTATTTTGAATACTTGTCTTTTCTTGCAACTTCATTAAACCAATGTAGGTAAAATTAATTAAAGGTTTTATTTAACCTATGTAAGAATTCAACAATAACAAAGTGTGAAGATAAGGTTTAATGTATACCGATAAATTGTTGTATTACATTTATTTAAGGTCAGTAAATATGTAACAAATTATTATTAATTTACATTAATATGTGGTGAGGGAGATATGTTTGGAAAATACTAAAATTAAATAACTGGCGGTGTTAAAAGACAAAACATTATGGCGTGCTGTAGGGTAACCTACAGTCGTTAAAAGACCGTAAACATCTGCTGTGGCCGGCTTCCTTTTTTTTTTTTTGCTTCTTTTCTGCAGAAATGGTGCTGATTTTTTAAAAAAATTTTTTTGTGTATATAGCACACACCAGAAATGTTTTCCTTTATTTTGGAAAAAAAGGGCGCACCATACACCAGTAAATACAGTAGTTATTTTTGTAATGACAGATTTTTGCCATTGATGTGAAGAAATAAGAACCGTGTAGTTGTTAACCTAAAACCGGTTCCGAGTCAAACCTCAAGAACCGGTATAAATTGGAAACGAAGAACCAAATCGACATATCTCTAAATTATATATATTTTTCTCTGATAAGCTTTTTACTTACATTTGTTAAATGTGTGCGTGCATATTGCCTGTTTTAAGAATGGCTTGTTTTGTTTCAGATTTTCACTATGCCACCGCCAAAGAATAGTGAAGTGTGGAATCATTTCACAAGTCTAGAAAAAAAAAGCTAAATGTCGATATTGCTCTTTAAATCTCGCTTACAGTCCAAGTAATGGGACGGGAAATCTTGTCCGACATATGAAGAGAAAACATAACAATATTCCTCTACAACGTGAAAGACTTGAAATAAACTTACCTACGACTGAGGTAATTTCCACTAGCAGTACTAATGCCGATAATACTAACACAGTCTATTCAGCAGAACCATCCACCTCAGCAGCGGTACAATCCTCTACAGAACCCAAGAACCCCAAGCAGTACATCAGTCATCAAATTTAATTACAAATTGTACGACTAATACAATACCCTTACCTATTCATCGTTCTAGACAAATTGATAGTCAATTATTTAGAATGATTGTAAAAGAGTACTATCCACTTAAAATTGTAGTAGATCCTGAGTTCTGAAATCTAATTCATTTACTTTGTCCAACATATAAGATACCAACAAGGAAAACAATATCTTGCAGTTTGTTGCCAGCCATCCACAACGAATTGAAGGAACAAATTCAAGCTTTGTTTAAGCCAGGCACAGCTGTATGTTTAACAGCTGATGGATGGACTTCTCAGAACAACCACAATCACTTCTATGCCATCACAGCTCATTTTATTGATGAAAATACTACATTACAAAATGTTCTTTTGGATTGCATTCATTATCAAGACCGACACACATCTGACAATATATTTAATATGTTAAAAGATTTTGTGTCTGAATGGAATTTACAACATAATGTAACTGCCATGGTCAGTGACAATGCCAGCAATATGTTAAAAGCTGTAAGAAACCTAGGTTGGCGGCAAGTGAGGTGCATGGCACACTCCTTAAATTTGGCAGTTAATAGTGGTTTGCAACAGCAAGAAATTAAATATATTATTGCAAAACTTAAAAATACTGTAGAATATTTCAAGCGAAGTTCATATGCCTTATCAAAGCTAGAAGATAATAAAAAAAAATTAAACCTGCCACTTTTAAAACTAAAGCAGGACTGTGTGACTCGCTGGAATTCTACACATGATATGCTTATCAGATTTCATGCAGTAAAAAATGCAATAATAACTACTCTAGCCATTGAAAACCCAGCGTTAAATAATTTGTCTGCTGAGGGGTAGGAAATTATTGCCAAATTTGCAGAAATATTACACATTTTCAAAATGGTTACCGAGCCTCTTTGCTCAGAGCAACACGTTTCTCTATCAAAGGTACCCATTTATATTTCTGCCATGGTTGACAATTTAAATGAATGCATAGCACAACAAACCATAAGTTGTATAAAAGAACTATGCGACACCATTAAGCATGAGATTCATGCAAGGTTTGGTGACGTCGAAACCCACGAATTAATTGCTAAAGCGACGCTGCTAGATCCAAGGATTAAATCCCATGGCATATCGCCCAGAAATTCAGAAAAGGCTATAGCTGACCTGAAGCAGATGTGTGCAAAAATCAAGTTAAATACTGACCAAGATGCAAATAGAAACAACGAAGATGTAAATAGAATCAACGTAAAGTCTCACTCGGATCAACATAAATCTCAGTTTTTGCTTTGGGAAAAATTTGACGAAAAAGTTAAGAATTTGATCGCACCACGAAATCCTACTGCATCAAGCAGTATAGAAGTAGATAAATACCTAAATGAAGTATTGCTTGCCAGGACTGAAGATCCTCTTATATGGTGGAAACAAAGAAAGGATATTTATCTGCGACTCTATAAACTGATGCTGAAACGACTGTGTATCACCGCCACCTCCGTGCCGTGTGAAAGAATTTTTTCCAANCTACTGCATCAAGCATTATAGAAGTAGATAAATACCTAAATGAAGTATTGCTTGCCAGGACTGAAGATCCTCTTATATGGTGGAAACAAAGAAAGGATATTTATCTGCGACTCTATAAACTGATGCTGAAACGACTGTGTATCATCGCCACCTCCGTGCCGTGTGAAAGAATTTTTTCCAAGATGGGCCAAATAATAAATGATCGACGGAGCAGGCTGAANCCGCCACCTCCGTGCCGTGTGAAAGAATTTTTTCCAAGATGGGCCAAATAATAAATGATCGACGGAGCAGGCTGAAGCCTGAAAAATCTTCCAAAATAATATTTCTCGCTCACAATTTAAAATAATAAAGTTGAACATTTGGTTTTTTTTTACATTCACAAAAAACTGACTGTTAAGTTGATTGGTACTTGGATACCTAATAATTATTTCAATGTTGATTGTTTTATAGTTTGATTATTACCATAATAACTATTAGTTAAGTTACCACAGAAGATAGTTATTTTTCCCTAAGTAAGCCTACAGAGGTTTTTTTTTTTTTTTGTACTATCAAGACTGATTTTTCGGCTAACGAAACCCACTGTGATTTAATAATAAAAATAAAGTTTATTTCCCCTTAATTTTTGTTATTTTATTTCATAAAAACCAAACAGTACCATATAATAATAAATTACTTGCTGGTCACGATATAACTCCTATGTCAAACAAAACAATTGCAGTCCTCCTCAATCGTATTCATTCTCGTCCACCATACGCGCCGTCCGCTCGGGTGAGGAGTCGGACCCATACAGGTCCGGCGGACACAGAACCTGGATGTAAGTCCGCAGAGCTGGATGTACATCCGGACCCGACTCCTTTCAAATCTCGGACCTACCCATCTNCCTGGATGTAAGTCCGCAGAGCTGGATGTACATCCGGACCCGACTCCTTTCAAATCTCGGACCTACCCATCTCTACCACCAAGGTAAGCTTGGCGGCCACTTAGAGCGTTAAATTGTGCACCATAAAAAAGTCCGGTAAATAAGGTGCATGAAACAGGAAACAGCTGAATACAGTGTAGTGTTGATGAAATGTTGCCCCCACCATTGTTAAGAGGCATTAGAGGTAAGCATGGGTTGTCAGCAAAACATAAAGTAGTATTGTGATAAAATTTATGATAAAGGTAGGACCCTTTAAATTAAATGACCAGATTTTTAATGTTATTTAACTAATGTTATGAGGGATTCTCAAGCATAGCATTCGGGCTTAATTCTAAAATTTTTCCATTTTGTTTTGGAGAAGAGTAATAAATGTATTTGGAAAATAAGTGATGACAAGTAAATTGAGTTTAATCGTTTTGGAAAGCCTTACGAAATAAATCAGGTAATTATTGGTGAGAATCAGCTGCCTTATTTTATGCTACAGAGACCATAACCATTATGATCATAGTCCTTACCTAAGGACCCCAGGATTCTTGGATGAATACACCTTTATTTAATTATGTATGTGTACTATCCTAGCTGTATTTTAAAATGCCCCTACCACTGTATATTCTAGTATGGGTTGCAGATAAAGAAGCAACTGTAGCATTACACACACTTTTGTGAGAGGCACCGACTACTCCACACATTTAGGGTGAAGTCGCATTGGTAATGTTTAGGTAAATTGAGTGCCCTGCTGAGAATTAGTAAAAGTAGATTAAGTTAAATGAGACAGAGTTTGGGGTATCATTGATCTGAAGTTAATGCTGAAGGTGTAAACAGTGTATAGGGTATTTTAATCAGTAATAAAGTTGCGTTTATTTTTGGTATAACACTAACAAAGTTAAGTAAGGCAAGAAGGTAAGTTATTTATTGTAGTTTATGGTTATGCTTTCGATAGTACTAGTTTAGTTTATGTGGTACGTTGTAAATCGTATGACAGACATGGAAACAGATTAATTTTAAGAAATACAAACACTCGAAAAGTAGCATTTAAGTGCCTGGTGAAATGCGATAGCAATAGTGCTAATTTAAATATGTATTGTTGATAATTAGTTACCTAGGTAACGTGGGAACGCACGAGATGTTGACATCAGTGTGTAGATAGTGTGAGAGTAGGCAGGTGCTGCGCTCTGTCGGCCGCGAATGTAAACCAAAGGAAGATTTAGAAGCAGAGGCACTAAGTGGCCTAGTGTGAAGTGCTGCTACNGAAGATTTAGAAGCAGAGGCACTAAGTGGCCTAGTGTGAAGTGCTGCTACGTAGCATTTGTTTGTATCATCACAAGTGTTGTTTTCCATCCATCCTCTGCCTTGGTCTCGTTGTTGCTGCTGCTGGGCATGGAGTGAATGCTGCAGTATGGCCACATGTGATGCTGGGTGGGTGGTTGAGTGTGGATGTGCAGAGGCTTCACTGGCTGAAGAAGATGCTGGGCGTCCCAACCATGGTCCTGGAAGATGACTATGATGGCGTGCTTTGGGCAGTGTCATCGTGAACAGGCATCATGAAGCTCAGCATTACTGGTGCAGTCTCAGCTGATTGGTGAATGTCGGCAGCAGGGTCATCAAGTGTGCCAGCAGACGACCTGTTTTCTGTGTGCCTCAGGGGCGCCAGGACACCGGACGTCACAGATTGGAACAGACATCGAAGGTTGCTGCTGGTGGTACGCTCAGCCACAATGTCTGAGCCACTCAATTAATGTTGTGGTGATGTCAATGTGCAATCACTGGGAAAAAACCTTCGGATGTACACAGTCGCAGTACCTGTGTGGTTGGCAGCACTGCACAGATCGTCGTGGTGCACTGGGATGCGACATCTTCTCCCCACATGTATCAAGTAGGTTATTTCGCCAGGCGACTCAATATTTCGTAGGGCCCACTCCACTTACAAGAGACGCCTGAACAGCAATTATTGGCTGATGTGGACAGCTAATGCGCCCTGATGTATACAACGTTACCCGGTTGTAATGTACCTGGTGGAAGAGAGGTAAAGGGAATCTACTCCATGTAATACTGCTGCTGGTTGACACTCGCCTGCTGTAAAGCACACCCGATCTGCTATTGGCATCCTCAGCTACTCTCTCGGTCATTAGCTCACTCCTATGACACATGAGTGAACTCTCCGGGAAGGAAATTTAGTGTCCTTGAAGAAGATCCACAAGGGTTTTGCTGGTGGTGAAGAGTGTAGATGGTAACGGGCAGTTGTTCAGCACATGATGCACGATTTCCACCCGTGCACAATCGCTACTGTGTTTTCAGTTCTTGATTCCTCCACTGTGTAGGATATACAAGTGGATGGTAGATGACAGTAGTTTTATGCAGAACTCCACATATTGTTAGACATTTGTATCACTTTCGCCTTATGAACTGCGTGCCTTTATCTGATAGCAGTACACACATATCCCCAGCATGGGAAACATACAAATTCAAGCACTTTCGCGATGTTCTTAGTATGCCCACTGCAGGTAGGGTAGGCATTAACAGGTTGAGGTGACTTAAGGGGTGAAATAAGGGAATTTAACTTACTTACTGCAGATTATATTACAGGTTATAAAGTGGGTGCCAGCTACTGGAGAGCATGAGAAAAGGAAGGAATGTGCCATCTCCACAAGTTGTTGCTCCTGCATTCCCTGTTGTACTGTTGATGATGAAGTTCCTTGGATAATCAATTTATACCTACTTACTGAGGATGTTGACTCTTTCAGAATGCCAGTATAGCTGGGTGAGATTGATTGACCGGCCATCTCACGTGCCCAATAGCACTGTAAACCACCATCGTGTATCCTTATGCAGTAATTTATGTGATTCTATTTTAAGGAAAAAAAACCTTTAATATGGTCATGAAGCGACCAGCCTTAAAATACACACCCGATTTTCAGTCATGAAACACACCTTCGCCTGAGGCATTACATGAATGTGACAATTGTGGCATATCACTGGCCTAAAGATTGTTAAACACTGTGCATGGACTTCACATAAAACTAAAAGGTAGATTGAATCGTGGTGCGCAAGTCGCTAGGAGTTTTGGGGATGGTCCTGTTCCTGGACAGCACGTCCACCCACCTATGTGCACAGAGACAGACTAATCATCATGGCACGATCCTGCTTGGAGGACGACCGAGTTCGCGAAAATAGTGCAATAAATTGAGAGGCTCCTTAAAAATTACACAAAACAATAGCTCTCACAAAGAGTACAATATTATCAACTGAGACATTTCATGTCCTCAACTCCTATCATCTGTTCGTCCTGCAACTCTCTGTGCAGTTCGCGCAACCCGTCTACCAGAATCACCGCGCCTGAACCGCAGGTTGCTGCCATAAATGCTGCTGACTGGACCAGCATTTAGAAAGGTATCCATCCGTGTCATCGTACTACCACCAGCATCAAGCAGCCGTCCCACTTTCATGCTGCCAAGGTAAATTTGGAGATGTGTCCGGATAGGCCAGTTGAGCACTTCCAAATTCAAACTTGGTAGACAAAACATCGAGTAAAAGAAGAACGCATTGGGGCATCGATGGTTACTACAGACCAGCGACTCAACGTGTGCCCCTTCATCCTGCCAAATGAAGGTGAAACGAGTGAAGTGGGTGTGCTAGGGGGCTCAACCCATAATTCTCTCATGTACTCCCATCAAGAATAGTCATTTGAATAGGAGTAGCCAATAAACAGGTACCTATTGCACAGTTACATTGACCACCTGCGCCCCTTCTTCCTCAATTTTGTAACTTGGACTGCCCTAGTGACCTTAGAGTCCTGGTTCCACATTGTTTCCTGTTAAGTTATTTTTTTTATGTTATGTGTTTATGCGAATATTTGTCATGAGGGACTTAGTAAGTCATCTCACGTTTTCATTCCCATGACACATTTCTCTAGGGCTATTGTCAACCAATGTATTTATATTTTATATAATCTGCCATATGATTGTACTTTAGAGTGTATTACATTATTCTAGTTTAACTTCTGTATTTTTTACGTTATTGTTTGCTTTTCATATTATTTGGTTGCTTTTCGAGAATTTTGGTGCCAGGCCACTCAGAACTTCGAGCGGCTTACTACCATGATTTTCAGTCAGAATCACAGGAGAGTAGGGGAAGGGTATGCTGCTGTGCCACTCCCTAGGCACCTAAACATTTGAACTATCAATTTAACAACAATAGTTTAATTACCGTGGGATCTTTACTTATCTGGCCCAGGAGTAGTCCCTAATCCCCCTGCTGACTCAGCAAACCCAGGAGCTTAACTCCTTACATTAATTTTTTTCTTTCTCCACATCTTTTTCTGCTTCGGGTGGCCACAGCCTTCAAGTGTGTGCACTTACTTAAGTGTCTATTGTACATATTCAACATGTGAGTAAACATAGTCAACTGTTCTCGGTGATTTATATTACAGGTTAGATAGTTTCACGACCTCTTAAGAGTGTTGGAACCCCGAATATTCATTCCAACCTTATTCATAATTATTGCACAGACAATATGGCCGACATCAGATGTAAGTACTGCAAATTCATAGGCGTTGTGAGGTGGGCCAAACAGCCTCGCATTTGGTGGCATAAGAAAGGGGGCCTACATCCTCCTAAGGTAGGGCCAATTGAATACCTACAACCATAACATCTATGGCCATAATCATCACTGTCAACAGTCAACAAGGACCTTCAGGAGAGGGCCACGTGGGTGAACAGTCCACTGCCTGCTCTTCCATGCTCTCGACAGCTAACTGATGCCCAAATAATTTATTTATGCAAAAATAACCTACCTATCCCCCTTTCCACTGGGAGCAACTCCCATCATCCTGATTTTTTCGATTTTACGGGTGGTATAGGGGTAGCTTGTCATGGACGAGTCCACTTATCCTTCGTAGGGGTGTATTGTAGCCAAGCTCGATGGCTGTTAAAACAAAACTGTTTTTTCAGCTCTTGATTCTTTTGCTCTGCAGGAGTTGCACATGCAATGCAGTAGTGAAATGAAACACTCCCTATATTGTACAACACTCGCACCACTTTTGCCCTGTGTACTGTGTGCCCGCAGATATCCCCAGCGTGGAGAAAAATCTTTTTCTATTATTTTCGCTATGTTATAGTATGTGCAATATAGTTGGGGTACACACCCCTACATTTTAAAATAGACCAATCACCAGTGGTATGAATCTTTTCAATTCACAGTCCATGGGTATGGGCTTATCAGGTCCATCGTAGCCATCCCGAACAGTTCAGTTGGTATGATTGGGATTTGCTATTGTGTACTGTCGGTGCGGTGGCTTTTTAGACAACTGCACACTATACAGGTACGTACATGTTGATGGGAACCATTGAATATTCCTGACCAAAAGAAATGTGTCTGGCATTCTGTTGTGTTTGTACAACACCAGGGTGCCCTGCTAAGTCGCTATTGATGCAGAGTAGATGTTGGGAGGATAGCGGTGAGCTACACGCATGTGACACTGTTAGTGTCTGCAGTAGGGTGTTCAGGTGGCGAGGGGGATAGTATGGCTCCCCACTCGTCTTCGTAGCTGCTATAGAATCCCCAGATGATAGTGTGATAGCATCCACCAACTGGTTCTCAGTTAATGATAAATGTTTCACTTCAAAGTAAAAGAACTGCAGGAATAGAGCCTTGGGCGTGAGTTTAAATTGTACCTCGTTGGTGATTTACAGCCAGACTAGGTAACTGTTTTCCATAATAAGTGTGAATAGCTGATGTTATATGAACAATCACTACATCTTAACTAACCAACCTACTGCTAAACACTTCTGTTCGTTTAAATCATAGCGACATTCTGCTGAAATGATTCTAGCACTACTGAAATTAATAAATCTGAATTCTCCCAATGTTGCTGAGTTGAAGATATACAGAGCCTAGCCCGCATTCGCTCACCTCTCTCTGAAGGTACAGGTGGCAGATTGGGTTGTGGCGTTAAAGTGCAGAGCAGTTACAGAAACTAGTTTTATTTGTTCAAAGCTGACGGAGTGTTCATCTGTCAATTAAAATTTTTGTGCTGGTGAAAGTATGTTGATGAGTGGAGTGGTAATGACTGCAGAATTCTGAATGTATTTACATAGCCAATTTATTAAACGAAAATGTATGTAGATGTCGCGAGTAATCATTAATGACATTAAGTGTTTCTAGAGTGGGACAATATACTTTCTCATTGACGTGAACCACGTGTCCACGAGCTCCTTGTGTCCACTCTGATCGCCGTAGTCACATCAACTGCACCAGATACACCGAGTAACACCAACCACATCAGGCCAAGAGTGCATAGTGCAGGTTGACAAGAACGAAACATGCACCTTATTGCCAACAAGGATTATGTGGACTTGTCCATCCCTTCGGGAGACAGCCACCTGGCAACACTGTAGCCAGTGAAATACAAACACATCACAGGAAATTAAATACAGACACTTTTCACGAGAAAGCATAATAGTGTATTTTATGTTTAGTTATAAAAGAGCAATTATGTTTTCAAAAATGAAGCTTTCCTATAAAGGCCTCCATCCTATGTCATTTAGTGCGGTGACACTCTCCATCAACTTCACAACATCAACCTTAACAGACATTTGTTAATAAACTGAGGTGTCACCTATGTAATACATTTAATTTATACAATCTTTCGCCATTTCTATAATGTTACATAATGTTCATGTCATGTTTTTCCTTTTGGCATTTGACACCAGTTCTCGTCACTTGTGACAGAAGCCGACGTCACTCTGTCAGTTTGTCTCAGTACTCGAGCCAGAACGGCGGCGTTGGTCGTCCACTCTGTGAGCCCCCTCAGTACCATAATTCATGCTGTTATCATTTCGTTGCAATAGTTACTTAATTAACCAGAATAATTGTTTTCTTTCTTTGCCGTACCGAGGGGAGAACCACCTGCACTCGCACCAGAGTGCTTAACGCTGCCACGTACCCGCATAACACCACACTCTTTTTCACGCAAAGGTAACTGGCAGGCCATAAATGTTGGGTCTGTTTTCTTTCATTATTCACATGTAATCAAGCACAGTGCGTAAACAGCTTTACAAAGTTCAATGCGTGTTGATTCATTTTTCTCTGGGACACGTAGAACACTACACCCTTTGTAGTACCTCCTGCAATTTTCCTAAAATATTTCAGGCATACGAGACGGCATACAGTTTTGTAATAAGGTGTAAATAGTGTGACAGTATGTATGTGACAACATCTGCAAATTGACAGAGGAATCCAGGGCTCCCTGGGCCATTGACCGAAAAGCCCACATCACTAAATTTCCACTAGGTTATGGCACCGGGCAATTCTACACTCAACCAGCCCTGAGTCACCTCGACTATGTCAAAGATGGCTTTCCCAACTATGGGCCAGCATTTCACCAAGCCATTCTTTTGCTACGTCAAACTAAGAGCGGAAGGAAGAACAAAACGTGAGTAGAAGTGCGGCAAAATCTTGTGACCGTTTGTACCTCTGCAGTCGACATCTCAACCTACACCAAGTCGAAAACTCAACCAAGATGTCAACAGGAAGTGCAGACGAGAATAGAACAAACCCACTGACCATATTGCTGTATTACCCTTAAAAGGTAATACAGGCCGAATAACAAGTGGTCAAGCATAGTTTCTCCCCAAACGCCAGCCGTCAGTCACACCATCAGTTGGAGAGAACACCAAGGCAGCTCGCGTCACGACGACTGACATCGCTCCCGATGACACAACATCAAATGGGCTACTGGCCTAGAGCCAAGTGCTATGATACAAGCGAAAACATGTGGATTAAAATCCAGAGTCAATGGAAAGGGCTTTGAACTGCATATGAAATGAATTAGGATTTTTCTTTGGTCAAATTAAAAATCGAGCATGGTTCCCCAAAGCCCTTATGAGAGGATGGACGTATCCAACCACTGGAGTTGGGACACTTTTAATTTACTTTTAATTAAGTGCTGGTATGACACTTATGACTACCTTTCAACTGTAAAAGTGTTTTGTATAATTTTATTTAGTCATAAGAGGGCTCAATGTAATTTTCACGCATTTTAGCCTCTGGCTTTTACAAGGCCTTGCAGAAGGTAACACCATTCCCCCAGCTATAAATCAGAACATGGGTTGAACAGCGGCAGGGGAGTGTCGCTCTGTGTGTCCCACCTCGGCATCTCAATTTAGGTTGTAAACCATTTTTAATGAAACTGACACTCATTATACCAGAATGTTTGCATTACTAGTGCCACGAGTTGGACCGTCTATCCAGGATGAAGTACATTGCGCATCATAGTTCCATTGTTCATGGCTCATGCCTCTTAATTCCGTTTCGGTTATCATCAAACCTAGTGCCGAGTCCACTTACAATATCTTGTACTTTTCAAGGGCACATTGTGTGTACCAAAATATATCATGTAGATGAGTCTAGGCCATATCTGTGATTCTTTTCTCACACAACCCTCCTGGGTTGTTAGGTTGTTAGGGTTCTGGACTCACTTGCAGCACAGTAAGTATTCTAATCAAAGCATGTAAAATGGCTCAATAACACATGATAGATATTTGTGGATAACCTGCTCCTTCTAAGACTACAAGCAACATTATAAATGATGAGGACTCCAGGTACCCACGATCTGTCGACCGAATGAACCTCAATTAACTCCTAATCTCAGTTACATCGCTTGGCAATACTATTATACCACCCCCTTTATTAAAATCAAGTTAAGGTGGGGACAACCACCTCATCCCTGGAACACCCTCAAATAAAAATTGATCTACTGTGTGGAAAAAATGGAGAGAAACGCATCCAGATTTTGTAGTTCAATGATTACGTGACTGCATGCATAGATAATACTGCCCACATAATTATATTATGCAGTATTCTCCGTCACCGGTGTCTTTGCATTACCACTCAGTCGGTCACCAACACAATTTGACCATTACTTTTCTTAGAAGCCATAGCAATGCAATCAGCTGGTGCAGTCATGCAGGAACCCACAGAATCTTCAGTGGGTAGGACTGCAAAGCTTGGTAATGATTGCTGTTGGGAAAGCACAATGCTGTGTGGTTGTTAATGTTTTAACAACGGTAGGAGCAGCATCATGCTGTCTCGTGGCTGTGCGTATTAGGAGTGTAGAATGCTTAGGAGGGGCAGGTGGTGGGGTGTGGCTGTGCATGCCCTGGAGTGTGCATTGCAGCATCAGCAAAGTCGAGTTGCAGCGTGCATTCTCAAAACATGAAGCGGTCCTTCCCTGAATCACACAACTTGCTTGAGATGGTACATTGGTGATGGGCCCTTAAAACACAGTTGTCACAGCATGTTAACTCAGAGTTCATCACTCTAAACTGATTCTGTTGACACTGTTATAAACGGCTGAAATCATCAGTTTTGAAGACAGCAGGCTGAGCTAACTCAATAAAAGTGGCAGGTGGACAAGGTGTTACATGACACTGTGCACATTGGAAGAAGTTTTCTGCATGTTGCATGGCAAGTTCCTGTTGCATCACGCACTTGCCATGGTAAACTCGATGAATTAGAGTGCAAGCAAGGGTGGCTTGGCTAAATCCACACCATCAATGGCGACCAGGGAAGTGGCTTTGCCATAGTGTCGTACGAGGTATTTGCAGTGCTTAACTCGTGGTTCGTGGATCCAAATTGTAAACATTGTGGCGCTGCTTTTGACAGAAATGGTTTTGTCTGGTAGCTGGTTCAATTACAGTGCTCTGTTTGGTTAGCCATGGTATGCCGAGTAGTGCATCCTCCCATAGGTCATTATAAACAAATGCAGTTGTGATTTCTATGTCCCAGATGTGTACCGTTCTATTATTTCACTTATTATCTTACCTGTTTGAGATATTCAATCTAGCTGGACAGTATGAATTGTTGGTTAGTTTGGCACACATCTGTTAAGTTCTCATGGACAAAATTATGAAAAACAGGGCTATCAATTGAATCGATTATTTCAGAAACCCGTCAACTGCCAATTTTCTCTTTTAAAGAAAAGTTAAAAAAAACTCTTCTGAGATAATTGTGTGATTTTTTTTCGTAGTTTGGAATTTTTTAAATATTAAGTACTTATNTTCTGAGATAATTGTGTGATTTTTTTTCGTAGTTTGGAATTTTTTAAATATTAAGTACTTATTAAATGAAGGTTTTCAATCAATTTTTTTTTTTCACTAAATCTGTTTTCATATAATAAAATAATAAAGGTTTTGCACTTGACGGGTTTTTGCAACAAACGACCTAATCACTTTTTTTTCTTTACTAAAACATAATGTTTTAAATGTTTTTTTGGATGATATTAAATAAAACCAACATTTTAAAAAAGAAAGACAGGTATTATTTTTAAAATTATGAATATTTACAATATGTTTATCGGTTTTTGTAGTCCTAATCGTCCTGGTCATTGATATTCACCACTCCGTCTGTGGTTGGCCATTCAAATATGGTGTCGTAGAACTCTTCATACCCCACGAGATAAGGTTGGAGCTTCTTTAGGTCGTTCATCTTTTTGTTGTTAATGGGTACCTAAAGAATACAACCCAGTTAGGCAAAGAAAATGCAAGCATATAATGTGAAAAAAAGCAAATACAGCAGAACTCTTATTACAACAGAAAAAATGTAATGCAATTTGATTTGTATATATAAGCCTGACTAAAATTAGTTAGGTTAACTGAAGATACACTATTAAGCTTACCTTCCCCAAAGGATAGGCCTTCACTGTTGGCAAATTCGGTGGATCTTTAGCCTTGAGCAGTGAGAAGGTGGACTCGACAAATCCATCAATGAAGAGTTTTGCAACCACCTTCCCAGGAGTCTCTTTGTTGTAGCAAAATTGTTTGTACGAAGACACTTTGAAGCTTTGCTTCTGCTCTTTTGGTACACCTCTTCCAGATGTTTCATCTGAAGTTGTTAATTTTTTGTAATATCTGGGCCACCATGCCTTGAAACTCAGAATATCTTCCGTTTTCACTTGGTAAACAGTAAATCGGTCAGTTTTGCTTGATCTCAGCATTAGTTCAGCATATTCTTCTGGCGTGTATATGCGATCAACTCGTCTCAACAAACGTTTGATGGTACCAAAGTCCCGGTCACATGCCGAGTATGAATGCCCTCTTACAGGAAAGTAGTGGGTGACCTTTGAAAACCTCTTCCTGTCACACAAATTCATCAAAAAACGCACCACTGTGTGATTTTTGTTTTGTCCGGATGGACCATCGCTAAACAGTATCAAGTTTTTTACTGTACTTGGTATTTCTTTATTGATGTAGTCCAATAAGAAACTACAAATTTCATTTGGTGACTTGTTTGCCTCTCCTTCATGATATATATACATTTTAGACTTGTTGGTTTTCATGTCATGTATACTGAAGACGTTCACCCACAATTGGCGCATGTAAAAGATTTCTTGGACCGGAATGTTCGGAAGGGGCAAGTTTTGCATGTAATCAAAGCATAACACACAAGTATCACCATCTTCGTTGGCCGCCGCAGCTTTCATTTTCGTATAGAACTTTTTGGCTCTTCTTTTATGGATCATTAGTTCAGCTGCTGCAACACGTTTGGCATTATCATTTAAACATTTATCTTGAACTTTAGCTGTAAGGCTCTCGCAGACACTGCAAACATCTACCTGAGGTCGACCAAAAGGATACCCAAAATTGTCTTTGTAATAAATATAGTAAAAATTGTAAAAGACTGTATCTTTTAGGTCCTGATTAACAGTGATAAACATTTCAAACATAGGTTTGATAGGTCCACCCCCGTAGTGAGTCTCTTTCACGTCAAATTGGGAGATGTGGTCATGAATGCGAACACAAATATCTCCTGGTTTAGCGTTACCACTCCTATTGTTGCCTCGTTTATCAACAGGTGTTTTCTTCTGCTGCAATAAACAGCCAATTCTTTCTAATCTATCACGTGACACCCCATGTATTGCCATGAAAACGTTTTTGCATACAAGTTGTAGAGTACCACTCATTCTCAAATTATACACATACGTACAATTTCTTTTAAAACCATGGGCATTGTTATCACCATATTCATCAAGGCCATTCTCATTGTTTATATTTTCATTCTTCGTTCTTCTTCGATTTACTGTCTTAACTCCAATCAATGTTTGCAAATAAGTATCTTGCGTATTTTTATTCTCGAGGGAATAAAAATTGTTCCAAATATCATCCATTTCTGGTTGACCAATTCTTGAATAGCATTTCAAGTTACATTTACACACCATGACTGCTGGCTTCGTTTTCGCTNTGGTTGACCAATTCTTGAATAGCATTTCAAGTTACATTTACACACCATGACTGCTGGCTTCGTTTTCGCTGGAACTAGGCGGTTTTTATAATTTATGTAGGCCTCACCTGTCACTCTTGCAGTACGTATTTTAGTACGTTTATAGTTTTCTTCGTGTGAAACTCCACGTCTTCGTTTAGCTTGAGGTTCATCTTCTTCTGTACTAGACATTGGTACACTGCTATTTAAAGATCACTAACTTTATAACGCTAACTTTCCACCTGAAAAACTTCAATAACATACAAACACAATATGAATGTCGCTTGTCACTGTGAAACAGACAGCTGGCCACAGTGTAGAAGCGAGCTCCTCAGATTAGCCAACTCAACCATCTCCCCAGACGAAAATTCCCAGTTCGTTGCTGAAAGCCGTCAAGTATCGGCGCATGACCGATTTCTGCACTAAACGTAGTATTCGACTCCTGGTTTAACAGCCTTGGAAACATGAATCCTGACGGGTTTCTGTTCTAAATGGTGGATTTACCTTCAAATACTAATAATTTGTAGTTAACACATTTTTCGTTGTTTTGGCGCATGACGGGTTTCTGAAATAATCGATTCAAATAAAGTATGGCACTGTTAGTCATTTAAAAACAATTAGATGCGGATAAATTTATTTTATTGCTGCAAATCTGAGAGGAGAATTTGTTGACAGGTCTGTACAGGATCACAACCATTATCCTGGATGTAGGTGACGCCCAGCCGCAAAACCCTGTTCTGTTATTTCCCAGGGGCGTTTTTCTATCATGCGACCCTTGGAGGCAGATTATGGGACACTCATCATGCCAGTATGTGCGCTGGCCGTCACACTAACGACAGTCGAATGGAGGCGGTATACGCCCTGGATGAGTTTTCCACAAATTTAGAGGTATTGTCCGAAACAACTGATCCGGGGTCCCTGGTGATGTTATTAAATTTTGACTCATTTTCATTGTGCTGGCATGGATGTGCGATGTCGCAGTCACAGTGCACCTGTTGTCATGGATGGCTGTTGACATGGTCGCGAGGTTACTCAGGGCTGGTTTGATGTTATATTGCCTGGCGCCATAACTCAATGGAGAGCGAATTATGAGTGTCGTCCGATCTACGGCCCATGGGGACCATGGTTAACCTCCGTCAGTTGGTTGATGAGTTTTCACTTACTTACTGTTGCACTTTTATAACTGATAACGAGACTGTAGGCTGCATCGTACACCTGAACTATGCTACAGAAATGCGGGTGATACAACGAAGGATGCTCTACAATTAATTAAAACTGATTTCACTTGGTTAAGCGGTTTATTCACTGTCCTCGCTACAGTTGAATAATGCGTGAATAATGCATGGTAATGCACTCAGTACTTAAACGGTGAAGAACACATGGTTTTAGATTGAGATGCAATTGCGTTAAACTCTCTGATGAGAGAGCAGTTGGCTCTCCCCTCAGTACATTAAAATAACACAAATGTTCCGGTTGTCTAATATATAACTATTGTAGTGAAAATGATTGCAGCCTATATGCTGATACTGAGGGGGTTCGCAGAGCGGGCGACCGACACCGCTTGTCTTGTTCAGGTGCTGAGACGAACTGGAACGAGTCATGTCCACTACCACCACAAGTGACGACAACCGACTTCAAACGCAGACGATGAAACATTACATGTACACTCTGTGATGTGATTATGATGATGAAAAATTGTACAAATTAAATTAAACACATTGATGACATCCCCGTTTAATAACAAATGTATGTTAATGTTAAAGTTGTGAAATGGACGGGGAATGTCACCACACTAAATTATTTCTTACAATGCTGGAGGCCTTTATAGGCAATCTCTATTTTATAAAAACATAATTATTCTTATCTAATTACGCATTAAATAAGTTACTACATTTTCTCATAAAAGAGTTTGAATTTCACTTACGAAGACACGTTTAATTACACTGGCTACAGCATTGCCAGGTGGTTCTCTCCTGAAGGGATGAATGAGTCCACCTGGGCAAAGGGGTGTGGAATGCCATGCTTGATTACCATTAATACAATTAAAAACACCCCTGGCTGTAGCCATGAATGTGGTAACTGTGTTCAATATGTTTATAAAAATTCTGTACACTACTGGATGACACTTTAGGGCACCTATCTCTTCAATTCTTGCCTACTAGCCAGTTAACGTCACCCGGCAGTGGGTTGCATCATATTCAGCCGTGCGAGCTGCGAGGGCACAACGACCAATTTCCAGTGTACCCAACGGCTGTGGCTTTGGGGTAAACACATTAAAACACATATTAAAAGAGTTTCCTCTTGTAATAATTGAGTAGGGTGGTCTCTTGAGTTGTGTAATCCTTGTCGGCAAGAAGTTGCTAGTTTCGTTCTTGTCGACCCACACTACGCACTCTTGGCCTGATGTAGTTGGTGCGGCCTGGTGTAGTTGGGACCACGGCAGTCAGAGTGGGCACAAGGAACTCGTGGACGCGTGGTTCACATCAAAGTTTCAGAATGACTAGCCGACTGCAAGAAGTTATCATTCCGATAGCAGATTAGCATGGCCAATGCACCACGAAATTCTGTCTGCGCTGTTCTGGCCACAACCTCAAACAATCCCTTGGTGGACCTCTGAGGGTAGTAAGTTACCAAATAGATCTTTTGCATTGCAAAAGTGAAGAGATGTTTGTCAGATTTTTATTGTTCAAGGATTACGTGGCTGCATGCTTGGAGAGACGTGAAAGTGTCCGCAAAATGACATGGCATTCTGTTTACGTAATTCTGTAAAGCGCGATTCCACACCTGCAAGGTTTGGATTACCATTCAGCCGGTCACCAACACAATTTGACCAGTTCTCTTTACATACATCGTAGCGCTGCAATCTGCTAGTGAAGTAATGTAGAAAGGCTGCAGAAGCTTCTGTGGGTAGGCCTGCGAAGCTTGGCAATGATGGAAGCACGCTGGAATGGAGGCAGGTACCACTGTAGATAAGACACCTGCGGTGTTGTTATTGTTCCGGTATGTGAGGCCCGTGCTGTCTCGTGGCCACGTGAAGTAGGAGTGTGGAATGCACAGGAGAACGATCGGGTAGCGAGGCTTGGCTGTGCGCGCCCTGGAGTGCACATTGCAGTGGCGACAAGAGTCGCAGCATGTACACTCGACACAAGAAATGTTCCTTTCTTAGGCCACACAAATCGCTCGGAGGTGATGCACTGGCTATATGACCTTAAGCCACAGGTGTCACAGCATATTAATTCAGAGTTAGTCCCTTTACAATGGTTCTGTTGACACGGTTCTGGTCGGCTGAAGTTAGCAGCATTGAAAATGGCACATTTATATGTAATGGAAAAAGTTACAGGTGGGAGTGTCACCACACACACTACAAGAAGTTTTAAGAGTTCAGCATGGCAGGTTCCTGCTGCGACACACATTTATCACAGTATGCTCGAAAACTCCAAGTCCATCATACCAATGAACATTGCAAATTTTCTAAGTGTTCGCCTAAATTTTGTTGGTGATTTTGTAATGTTTGTACTAAGGGCACACTTGCATTATGATGTGTCAGTAACAGGGCCCAAACCTGTCCAGGTCTCACCCACCATTCACAAAAGACGGCCATTTAGCCTACAACGATGGTATGCACCAATGCATCGGCACACAGTTCCATATTGATATTTTCAATATCCTCGTGTAGTTGCCATGCTTCTGAGCTTGTCACACTCACATGTGCTGTCAGTGGAAAGCATAATGCTGCTGATGTGTTGCACAAACATAATGGATCCACACACTTCGAGTACAGATGTTCCACTATGCCATTCGAAATATGCCAGTCTATCAACCTGTCATGCCACAAATGGCAAGGAAAAGCCACGCTGCGGCCAGCTGTTCTTCGCTGGGGTCATCGGACCACACAGCCCGTAGCAACATCCCCTTCATCGTACATGGGAGGGGAGAACAACCGGAGCAGATGGAGGGATGGAGTCGGTATCACATGCACAAGAGATGCTGACTACTGCTGCTTCCCTGCCTCACCCGGAGTGGCGAGTGGGTGATGGAGCTTTCACAAAATAGCAGCGATCATTCCCATTATCAGGGTTGTTGTTGACGAGCATAGTGATTACTAGGTTGGTTGGCGCGTATACGATTTTTGTATTTCGACTTGACTTTTTGACGAGTATAGGCTGACATTGTGTTAAGTTTTCAATTTTTTTTTACTTTAAACTCATACATTTTCACCATAACCATGCCACATACATGTTTTACACACTTAATCGATTGATCTCAAACTGTTGATTAAAACTTGAACGTCGTAGCTACTCCGAGTCACAAGTTATACTATGCGGAAATTATGAGATGCGGCGAAACGAACTAAAAATGGCTGTGTTCCCACCTCCGCCGTACATGGCGCTTAATAGTTCTCACTCAACGTAACAAATTCTTTGATCCTTTGGCAATCGAGTGGTGTATTTGAATTTTAAATGTATACAATTGATTAGGTGCTGCAATGCCAAACTGTATCACTCGATTTTTTTATCATTAGATTTTTTGTTTTGCCCACTATGGTTGCAAATTTAAAGACATATTCAGGTCAAAAACAGATATAAGAATTTGCCACACTAGTTATGCGACACTTTACGGGGTGTCGTGGTCTCAGGAGCGAAGAAAAATCAGGTAAAACTTACAGTTTTCAGTTATGGCATGGGTTCTAAAAATGTGCGCCAGCTACTGTAGAGAATGAGAGGGGCAAAGGGCTGGTTAGTTAAGAGATTTCGGCGGCTTTTAATATCGAGGTCCTGGAGTCCTCGATGCTCTTCTACTGACTATGATGATTCTTGAGTAATCAATATTGTGCCTACATTATGAGAGTGATGGCCCTCTCAGAATGCCAGTAAAGCAGAGTGAGATTGTTCACCAGGTCATCTCGTACACCCATTATCACTGTAACACTTCATTGAATATGTCGCATATATGTTATGTAAATTTGCAATTTAAATTATTAGTTTATTGAGAAACACAGTAAGCCATATTGTTGTGAAGCGACCAGACATTAATTAAAATCCCTTCAAACATGTTCTGGTGAATTTACTCATATAACACTCCCTCGGTTGAGGCACACCTTTATGACAGTTGTGACATGTCGCCAGCCTATAAAGAATAAGGGTGCATGGCCCATAACACAGTAATTAAGTTTTATTTTGAGGTCTGAGCAGGATGGTCACATGATTCTGGCAGTACCCGGAGCGTAGCAAAAGTGGTGTGCACTCCTGTGCACGTCTCCAGTGTTGAGAGTACTGGAGGAGGTTACAACAGTGTGCGGATCGACCATAGCATTTGGATCGACTTGTCCCCATCAGAGGGCACATCGTCGCTGCGCTGGTGTAGCAGGATGAACTAGCTAAGAAACGGAGGGATGCGGTACACATCATACGCCCCCACCCCCATCCGTTTGAGACCATTCGTCTTCTACCACACATTAATCGTTGTTGTGCAGCTAGTGCCAGCAGGACGGTGGTCGAAATGGCACTCGTCGAGGCCGTTGGTGGTATGGTCCTCGGGGACTTGTGGGGGGACGAGGTTGGGTGGGGGTTTCGCTGATGTGTTGTTGTGACTGCTGAGGGAGGCGGGTTACCTCTGCAAGTTGGGCATAATGCTCGGATGTCGCTACTGAAGCTGGTGGAGTGGGATAGTGACAGGGTCATGGGACCCCACGACAGTGGCGCAGTTGCACGATGGTGTCACGAGAGTGCGTGGCGGTGCCAAACAGTGCGCCACCTGGGATGTAGGAATACTGGCAGATGTGCCTGTTGGCAAACCTTATGAGGCATGTCATATGGTGAAGCAGCGCAGGGTTCCACAGTGCAGTGTGACAGGCTGTTGCCGACCAATGAGCTGTAGCAGGCAGGTGCGAGAGGTTGACATGTCCCTCTTTTGCATGGAGCTAGGGGCGTATTCAACATCGCAGGGAAAGGTAAACACAGAAGGGAGAGTGTAGAATGTCGAAAATCGAGCATTACGAACTGGATATATAGCAATCGCGAAGTATTTTGTTCACTCGCATCAGTTTGCAGATAGAGTTAATGACTCGTATTGTGTTGCACTAGGGGTAGGCAGTTGCGGAAATAGTTTAAATTTGGTTGAAGCTCTTTCCTCTGTCCAGTAGAATTTTAGGGTAGGTGAAAGTAGTTCCGTGAGCGATGCAGTGATTACCGCAAAATTTGGAATGTACTTGCATTACCAATTAATTAGTTCAAAAAAATTACCTAACCGTTTTCGAATAGTAGTAGGAAGTGGATAAATGTCAATGAGATTGAACGATTCTGGAGTTGGGCGGTTACAGTTCTCATCCCCTAAGTATTCCAAAAACTGAATACAGGGTTTACTGAGGTGGCATTTCCTGTTCGCACAAATTAGCTAATTTGTGGCTAATCTTTCAAGCACAAAATTAAGATGTCCTACATAGTCCTCCCACACTCCGATCACTTATTAACAGCACCGTCGAGACATTCCATAGTAAACCCACCCACATATCCATTCAGGACCTGGAACATCATCGACTAAAATGCATCTGGCGTACATTTCAGGCCAAATGGCATCGCCTGGAATTGGAAACAGTGGCTGTCTGGTGTGGTAAATGCTATTTCTGGGCAGTCTTCTTCTTTGACAGGTATTTGCCAACACCCATTGCGAAGGTTCAGCGATGTAATGACTGTGGCACAATAATTCTGTCTAAGGAGATCCCTGACATTAATAAAAGGTGGCGGTGAATTTTCTATAATTAGGTTAATGGGGCGGAAAATCAATGCAAAATCTTCAGGAACAGTATTTTTTTCAGAGATAGTGTGATGGCGAATAGAAATGGGATGTCAGTGGGTTCGAGTACCCCTTCAAATAATTTTTCTTGCACCTGCTCTTAAACGATACGACACTGGTGTGGCGAGTTTCAGCGAGGGGTGGTATAATCTATCTTCTCTTGTATGAGCGGTATCCTGTGTTCGGCGATGTTGGTACATGCAACAGATAAGCAGCTGCCTAAACATCTCGACGCTCGTTTAGTAGGCGTTGTTCAATGACACAGTTCTCTGTGGGCACAGCATAGTCGAGTTCATCCTGTGATACCTCTGGTACACAACTCGTGAACATGACACATGTCGAGTCATTTTGTCCCGTCATTCCTGCGCAGCTCGCGTATCCCGTCCACTGGATTCACTACACCATAACCGTGGACGGCTGCCATAAATGCTCGTGACTGGAACTGCGTTTGAGAAGACGCCTAGCTGAGCCGCCATGCCATAACCAGCATTAATCAGCAACCCCGCCTTCATGCCCCCAAGAGGTACCTTTTGGGGCGTGCTCGTTCAGGATTGCTGAACACCTCTAAATTAAGCTCTGGTAGAGAAAACATTAGTAAAATGAAGGTCATGTTGGGACATCAACAGTGACTGCAGGCCAGCGACCCCACATGTGCCTCATCATCCAACTATTACCCACCAATTTGAGTGAAGTAAGAGTGTGTTTTCTAACATACTCCTGGCAAGGTTATGCTTTTTTTTTGGGTAGGGATAGGTAGTAGACCTAAATCTATTGAGCTACTTTGACTTCATACAGCCCTCCTCCTTCGATTTTCCTACTTAGACTCGCTCAATTACTTCAGAGTCCTGGTGCCACATTTTGTTGTAATTTGTATTGTTTTCCGAATTTGTCTTTTTATTAAGTAATAAGTGCTTGCATAACTTGTCGTCAGGAGGGACTAAGAAAGACAGCTTCCAATTTAATTTCCAGGATGTACTTCTGTATCCTTATTGCCAACTAATATATTTTAGTAGTGTTTAATCTGTCAAATAATTGTATCCTTAAATGTCTTGTATATTTGTGTTGTAATTTCAGAATTTTCTATGTTGTCTTTTTTTGTTATATCACTCGATTTGCTTTTCTAGAATTTTGGTGACAGGTTGTTCAGCCCTCCGAGCAGCCTGCCACCATGATAGTCAGTCGGGCTACCACGTGCATAGGAGTGGGACATGCTCCTGTGCCGGTCCCCAGACACTTAACCTTTTTTGCATAACCGTTTAACTTCAGTATCATTACACCATTATCGAACCTTTTTATTTGTAGGTGCTCGGAAGAAGTGCCTTCTCTCCATGCTGGCTCATCACGCCCAGTGGCTTAATTTATACATGTAATTTATTTCGTGCTTCGCATCTCTTGCTTCTGCTTTGGTTGGCCACAGCCCTAAGCGTGCGTGTTCACTTCAGTGCCTTTTGTACATGGTAAGAGCCTGTGAGTAAACTTTATAAACTTTCCCGTGTGTTTTATTTTACAAGCCAGTTCGCTTCACGATCTTTAATTATTCATTCTGACATTATTAAATACTACTGTGCTGTCAATAACATTAGATGCAAGTACCGTAAATTCTTGGGCATTGTACAGCCTCGCATTAATGCCGTAAGGAGGAGGCCTACACACTCACCAGCTTCAACAATCAACAGGGATCTTCAGGAGAGGGCCACATGGGGTAAAAGGCCCACTGACCACTCTTCCATGCTCTAAAGCTAAACCGCACCGAAATAATTTATTTGCACAATACCCTACCTACAACTCTTTCCTCATAGAGCAAATCCTGTCAAAAGTGGTACCCCAGCCTGTTGCTAAATTACATCTTTCATGCCTGAAAACCTAGGTTTGACTTATCTCCATTTGCTGCAGGTGTAACAATCTTGATTCTTATATGTCCTACTTTCAAAATCTTTCCATGTCAAAATCGTTATTTACGACCAACTTAGCAAAAATTCTAATATTTCTAGCAATTGCCTCCATTTCCCTCTTCCAGAGGAGTGGGGCAGTATATCATTGCTAGAACATTCTACGTCACCATGCAAAATAATGTAAGAAAATGGCGCTGGCCAACCTGTGACAACACCGTGCTTCCAGCCTTCTATCACCAACAACATTGGTGCTTGCCTGCTCTCCAGGTGATGCGAGATGGCAGTGTGTGTGTGTGACCATGGTGCATGCCCCCTCTTCTACTCTCACAGGCGGTTCATCCCTCACATGCTGTGCAATGTAGGGGGACGACTGCGAGCAGGCGAGATCTGTGACTCCGACGAAGAACTGCCAACTGTGTAATGGCTTCTCGTCACCTTCCACACCACGATGACCATGGTCAGATAGCCTGGCACATCTTCAATGAGATCATGGAATTCTTGTTTTTGAAGTATGTGCGCCTACCACACAACCCGGACCCTTTCATCTGGTGGAATTACAAACAAGCAGATGCCATTGTAGCGATTCTTCAGCAACTCGTAAGCTGCATGAAAATGAACACAGAACTATGTACGGGTGCATGGGTGCGTACCACTGCAAGTGCTCTGTGGACTCAAACACTGTACTTGCATCAACACATTTTAGGCGAACACTAAAAAACTGTTGTAACATGAGTTGGTGTGATGGAATTGGGCAGGCCACTCTTGCATGCTCTCAGTGTATGCGAGTGTATACAAGTGTGAGGAACTCTAAGAATGTCTCTATCTGCGCACAATGTCAGCCACTACATATACACCGACATGTCCCTTTCTGCATGAATGTACATCCTTTCAACAATGCTACCAACCTTAACATATCAGAACCATGTCGAAAGAACATCTGCCCAAGACTCTTCGGCTTCTCTGGTTCAGATGTTTTCACAACTACTTAATTGTCATATCTCGTCTGCTCTTCAAGCCAGGCTCCTCAAGCCGACAGGCTCCATCACCTGTCTTGCTCTAATACCAAGTCCATTGAACATCTAGTGTGTGTAGGGGTAGGAGGCAGTAAAGGTCACCGTGCTCTATTCTCAAGAGAGTAAAACACGTATTCTAGATAACTTCTATTTTTCCTTGCTCTGAAGTGGATGTATGCCTTTTCCCCAAGTTCGTAAGAATCACCCTTGAAGGGAGTGGCAGGGGACAGCCAATTGGCAACATTTTCCGACATAGAGTAGAACTATGAGCAGCCCCTAACCAGGACTGCAAATACATAGCACACAAAACAAAGTCGACAGCCATTCATACTGTGGACCAGGTATGTGAAGGTAAGTGGTTCACATGTATGGTAGAGCCCCAACCACTAGAAAGACACACTATGTTTTCTGGTAGAGAAGGTGGGTGAAAAAAATCTGGTACCAGGACTGCCCATCCCACCGCCGATTCACTCCACCAGGGGTACACTCCTCTGGGAGTGGTACCATTCGACCGTCCAACCACCAATGGGACTCCAGCATCTATCATGCTAAGGGTCTCTACTTACGCAGACACAGTCCACTCTAAAATTGCAGCAGAAGAGTCGCCGCTACCCCTGGCACTTCAGCTGTATATCCTCACGGGAGAGAGCACAGGCTGCCCGACACTTAGTGGAGCCTCACTCCACTACCCTCCCCGCCAACCCCTTTAGCCACCCGATTAAGGTTCCTGGAGTTGCCCATCTTGCAGTCGTATTTCTCCGCCAGGGGTACACTCTCCACTGGGAGTAGTTCCATTCGACCAGCGAATACCAGTGGGACTCCAACTGGCACCTCAACCACCGATAGGCAGCACCCAAGCCAGCTTGTCCAACCACCTGTACCAGACAGGGCCGATGACACCAAGCCCAAGTCAGCGACTGCCGAAGGGAAGACACCAGTGGTAAGCCAGCCCAACCATGTGTGCCCAACACCCGGAGGCATCACCTCAACCTCACAGATTTTGTGCCCCATAGGCACCCGACACTATATATAGGACATGTACAAGAACGAGTCATAATACAGACACCTCCCCTTACCTGTGCAGTTGATTTGCACAGAAAAAAACCACTCTACTTTGCCGTGACTTCCCATTCCCTAAACTGCAGCACGTCAAGTTTCATTAACTTACACAGAAAATTCTTTACAAAAATAAGCCAGTTTGTTTGAATAACTCACTTAAGTAAAAAAAACTTAACATTAAACCAAATTTCACATCATTTTATTTACAAAACACTGCAAGAGTAGTTTTTTATTTTGGTACTGATGCTGTGTACTACACTTTTACATTAATCACCATCAGTACTGGTATGTCATGCTGCTGTCACTGCCATCACTGCAACAATCACGTTATTCTTAGCATATGTCATCTTCTGTGCCATCCATGGCATTGGAAATGCAGCAATTTTTGTAGCCTCTGATGATCGAGTTTGGTGATATTCTACTCCATGCTGTCGAAATCCAAACTGTAAGGTTGTCAAGTGATGGCTTTTTTATTTTCCCGGTGGGTGTAAGGGCATGGTCATCAGCAAGCAACCAGTCACTGTACTGCTGTTGCTGGTGGTCCTTAAACGACTTGTTTACCACCGCACCTAGAATCTGCAGCTGGCTTGTCATATTTGACGTTGTAAGACTAAGTCAGTGTTACCTGCCTGTTTGGTGCTTTTTACTTCAGGTGTCAGATAGCCCCGAAATGAGTCGAGCACCAGCATTCCCCTTTTCTTCTGCAGTGCGCCTGGTCTTGTATTCCACATGAGTCATAGCCATTATTGCATTAAATTGCAATTCATAAACCCTTTCTCTTGACGATGAATGGTGACATCTGGTAGAAAAAAACTCCTTCTGAATGGTTTTCAGTTTCAAAATTACGAATGGTGGCAGTTTTCTGCCATCTGCCAACACACCTAGCAATACTGCCACTCGTAATTTCCCGTTCCGACAGTGACTGATTTGGCACCTTATGTCCACAGTGATATTACTAGGCATACCGAAATACACTGCAGTTTCGTCTGCACTGCCAATTTGACTATACAAGAAGTTGTATGTTTTTCTTAAATGAATAATATGGTGCTGGAATGCCACTAATTTTTCATTGAAATCAGATGGTAGCTTTTGAGCCAGAGATGTACTGAATCTTAAAGAAAAACCACTACGTCGCATCATCCTGACACACCAGCCGTCACTATCTTTAAAATTTCCATGTGAAATGTTCAGTTCTCGTGCAATTTCTTGTGCTTTCAACCTTATAATGTCACTTGATATCAGCAGTCTTTCATTACTTTTTTCTTTGATGAACTGTACACAATTTTAAATTTCTTGAAATCTTCTTCTTTTGATCTCTTAAGGCTTTTCGCGAACAATTTACATTTTTAAGCAGAGGTAAATCAGCTTTCCAGCTCTGAACGTTTGCCTCACCAACACCATACTTCTCTGTGGCCTCACAGTTGTTCGTTTGCTCGGCGTAATCTGCAACTATTATTTTTAATTTTGCATCAAAACTACGTCGCAATCCTTTCAACACTGTTTTTCTGTACTGCCTCACTTTTCTACAGAATCTATTTTACTTTACAAAATTTCGACTCGTTCCGAGACTATTAATCAACACTTTGTACGCGTGAACTGCAGTGGTCATAACAGTTGACTGATCATACTGTTTCAAAAACATCCACCCAAAGAAAAACCAAAATAATGCGGTGTTGGTGGTGTCCATGACAGTTCCCTGGTCATACTGTTTTAAAAACATGAGCCCATCTACAAGACCTCGACCGAAATACCGCGGTAGTGGCAATGACAGTCGACTGGTTTTGGCGTTACAAAAACATTCACCCAGCGACGAGCGACAATTTTTATGTCTGCAATTATAATTCGACTTTGGCTGTTTTGAATTGCAGATAAAAAAAAAAACTATCAAATTATTTTGGCGGTTTTAGGGTGATACAAAATAAAAACTATGTAATGTTTTTTTTTCCAAAATAATTTAATAGCTGATATTAACTACTTAATATCAGAATTGGTTAGATTCAAAAAGGGCACCAAGACAAGGTCTCTAAACAGAAAACAAGAGTATAATAAAAAACTGCAATAACAATTGCTATGCTAATTACAGGATTGTAAAATGCATACAATATGATATACATATTAGGTCAGTCAGTGAGTATGATTGCTCAAGTCATAAGTGCAGTGAAGGCATGGAGCCAGCGAGGTTCTCAACTTCATCCACAGTTTTTGGGCAAGCGGATGTAAGCACAAATGGCCCATCCTCTGTCATAAGCACATCATCCTCAATTCGTACTCCCAATCCATGAAACTCTGGTGAGGCAAATGTGTTCTTCTTACTGATGTAAATTCCTGCAAATTCAGAATACATTAACACTTTGAATGACACCAGAAATACAAGAGTCAAGAGGTTAAGGTTGGCGCTAAACATAGAGGTTCTAAGTGCTAGTGAGAGTGAAGTAAGGTGAATACTGAGCAATGGTGGAATGAGTTGGGGAAACAGGCGTGCCTTAAATGAACCTACTGTACAATGGCATTGTGCACCACATTCCACACATGAAAATTAAATGACCCCGTCAGGAATCGAGCATAGTTCGTCTTGGTGCGTGGCAAGTAGTCTGACCACTACACCACCCTACACCCCCTGAAATTAAGATTTTATGAATTTAAAATAATTGAATAGCAAAAGTTGCAAATTATCAGCCGTAACAAAAAACAAACAGTAAAAATAAACAAGCATACTTTTACAACTTGAAACACAACCGTATTAAGAAATACACATTTCATAATGCAACACTAAAATCTTGGGCTAAAAGGTTAAGAAACCATGGAGTCTTAATCAACTTGTACTATAAGTTGTTTTATCTCAAATAATACTATAATGGTAGTATACGGCAAACAACCTCAACAGTAACAACATAAAACATTAAATGGAGCTTCCCTCCCAAACAGAACATTCTTTCCAGTACAAATTCACAAGGAAAAGAAAACCATTACATGAAGATTAGTAATTAAGTGTAGTACACCGACTCCACTATACCATTTTCTTTTAGTTAAATGTGTTTGCTGGACAGAAATTATCTGTACTGTAAATGTATACAGAAGAATCTAACTGAAACGACCCCTTACGGTTTCCAGATTGTTATGACAGGTTGGAAGCAATAGATATTTTAGGAAAATTTAGACAGATTTTGTCTCACCCTCAACCCCTATACATCAAAATCTGTAATTTTTTCATGAAGTCTATGTTCAATCATCTATAGCACAAAAATGACACTTATTAAAATTAAATATAAATAAATTTTAATAGGCAGATGTCTTGTGAACAAGATCATACCTTAGATGCATATATTCAGCCTCTTCTTGTCTCAAAAATTGTTAAAAACTTGGAGCAGTGCAAGGTTTTAAATCAACATGATTTTTACCTCAGACGTCTTCCAAATAAAATGATACCCCACATGTGTACTTGACCTTCCCATGTCGTCATGAATGTTTAAAAAACTCAATGCAACAGAGCGTGGAGTCAATTTCCAATGGCTTCTTGCGAGAAAATCAAAGAATTCATTGCTGAAATATTTATTTATTTATTAATTTGCCTCTGTCTCAAAAATTTAATATATTATTATTCACTTAAAAATGACGTACAGGTTGACAAAGGCTCAATTAATTGCCACAAAGTAATGCAGCTAACATTGACAATGAGTTACTTTAACATGTGCTGGACAAGATGGGAAGGGTGGGAGTGAGGTGAAAGG
This sequence comes from Clitarchus hookeri, assembly GCA_002778355.1. Lineage (NCBI taxonomy): Eukaryota > Metazoa > Arthropoda > Insecta > Phasmatodea > Phasmatidae > Clitarchus > Clitarchus hookeri. The sequence goes on along the minus strand of NQII01006438.1, from coordinate 86,747 downwards.
AGGAGGGGACACCAGCTGACACCATGCAAAATCAATAACCTTGCCACATGCTCACAGACCACACTCATGAACTTCTTGCTTCTGCTCCCCCCCCNCGGGGAATTCTCACACGATCAATACGCTGTCCAGGTGCGTACCAACCACACCCATGGATTGCATAGTCTACCTCATCTTATAATTCCCCTTTTTGACAGAATGTGTAAAAGTAGTAACCAGTAAACAAGAGATTACAAATCCTACCATCACTTGTCTTCCACCTGACTACCAAAACATGTTTTCTCTGTAATGGCGGACGTTGAAATGTTAAGCCCTCCCTACCTACATACCTATTTGAACAAAATCACTATTAGAGAAGTGGCTGAGGATGTCGGCATATCGGTTGGCTCATGCCATGGAATTTTTTTCGGATGTTTTGGGCATGAAACGTGTGGCAGCAAAGTTTGTTCCAAAATGTATAAATAGCTTCTTAGCATGTACTAACTGTAAACTATGTAATCTCACCTTTATGATTAGTAGACACCAGTTTTAATCGCAAACTACTTTATTACGAGGTACGTTAAAAAAAAGTTTGTTGGCTACGTACTAGTGATGCAACGAATATTCGCATTTGCATGTTTTTGAACATTCGCATTCACATTCGAATTCGCAAAAATGATGCCAATATTTTGCGAATGTATTTGGCAATGAAAAATGAAAATGTTTATTAAATAATAATGCAACTGCTATGATTAAGACATTTTTATTTACTAACATATTTTTTATCTATAAGAGTGTATTTTAATGATATTTGGGAAACAGCCTTGTAGTTATTCACTAGATTACATAACATAAACACACTCTCTATATTCTTTTATTCTTATTTGCCTACTAAGCAAAATCAAATTAAGGCAGGTAATTTCTTAAAACTTCTAAACTATATTATAACACAACTGTATGATCAAATACCATTGAACTGCTTTAACACAAAACAATGGAATAAGATATAACCCAACCTTTTTAATTATACAAATCAACTTTAAATGAGATCTTTTGTAAAAACACTTAACAATATGCATTTATGCAACCTAAAGGGTATCTTATTCAAATATGTGAGATCTTTTAATGAACTAGTAATCATGTTTAATTGTAAATCAAATCGACTTCTTATGAATAAAGTTAAAAATATATTGTGAAGAAAAACAAACAATATAATAATCTTCTTTTCAATTAAAACAAATATGTTCTTAACATTTTGTTAATTTTAACTTTGGTACTAATACTAACTCACTAATTATGTAATTTTTAAGATATCCATTAAACATTACTTCTTGAAATCGAAAAATAAAACTATGAAAAATTGTTTATATCTAAGCACAATTAAGTGAAACACTTAGTAATTAAATAAGAGTAGAGGAATATTAAACTTCAGAAATAGAAGTTTTGATGCCTTTTCTCCTTGCAGCCTATTTCGGTGGGGTGTGTAAAGAAGACCAGCCCCACTAAAGACCCTTTCGCTAGGCACACTAGTGGGTGGTGTTACTAAATATTGCCTGGCTATGGGAGAAATAATACCATACTTCTTATTATTTACCGCCCACCATGTAAGTGGATCTACATCATTTTCCACACGTTTATCTAATAAATATTCATTGATGGTTTTTTTTATCAAAACTTCTATAGGGTTCGTACATTCATTTTCTTCTTCTTCACTTTCGCTGGAATCCATCAGCAATTTCATGGTGTCTCTTAAAGATATAGATTTCTCTGTCAGACTGGCACTGGAACCAGATGTTTCAATCCGATGAGTAGTCATTCTGGCACGCTTAGGATTTGAACAAGACGATAGGCTTGATTCATCGTTTCCAATTGACTCTAAAATATTTTTCACAACTTGATCTCTGGTTGAAGAATTTTTGAAAAATTTTAATTTGTATCTCGGGTCAATAAAAGTTGCCGTAGCAAACAATACGTCATTTTCCAAATGGGAAAATCTGCGACATAGTTCTCGTTTAAGAACTAAAATCGTATTCCCAACGCATTCGTCGGTCACATCAAATTCACCAATAATTTTTTCCAAAGTGGACAATAATGGAATTACTGAGGATACAGAAATATTGGCTGCACTTAGTTCTTTTGTAATTTCTTCAAAAGGTCTGAGTAAAGTTATTATTTTTTCCACAATAATCCACTCTTCGGAAGTTAGTTGTGAAATCTTGTTATTCTGGGAAGCATAAAGACATAACGAATCTTTGTTTTTCAAAATACGCTCTAACATATACAAGCTGCTATTCCATCTTGTAGCACACTCTTGTATGATTTTCAGCTTTGGCTGATCGAGTCTTTCTTGTAGAGCAGCCAGTTCATCTTGAGCTACATTTGAGTGATGAAAATGTGTTGCCATCTTTTTACATTTTGCAATCACTGTTATAACGGAATCTTGTGCCTTAAGCCCCTCCTTGACAACCAGCTGAATTTGGTGTGACGAACAATCAATGTCTCTAATTAATAACAAGGAAATACCTTTTTTCATGTTTGTGCCACCATCTCTAACAATGCATTGCACTTTTTCTTTAGGTATTTCCCAATGCGACAACATGGTTTCAAGTTTTATAGCTATATTTTCACCAGTATGTCGGCCATCGTTAAATACCTCTGCGTTTAACACAATCATTTTTCTCTCAAAGTTTTTTGTTATACCATGACATGTAAGACTCAGCAAAGATATTCCTTAACAAGAATCAGACCAAATATCAGTTGTAAACGCCAATTTTTCAAATGACTTAATTAATCCCAAAATTTAGCTTTGACTTTGCCGTAGAAATTTTCACATATAAACGAAGAAAAATGTTGTCGGCTTTTTATATTATACGACGGACAAAGATGGTTCAATAGTCTGACAAATCCAACGCTTTCGACAAAACTAAAGGGTAAGTCCTCTAAAGCAATCATTTCGCTTATTAAATTATCAATTTCCAAAGACTTGGCATTGTTGTTATCCCACTTTTTTGTTTTTTCGACGCAATCAGTCAAAGACATTTGTTTCAGGTCGGTTTTCGTACATTGTCGCGAAGTGGAGGCCACAACACTTGTTGTAGAAGCATTTCGCTTTTCATTTTCCCTATTCTTTAAAGCATTATACTCGTTTTTATGCAAAGCTTCCAGGTGATTTCTCATAGCACTTGTTGTTCTTCCTTTGCGCGAGTATTGTTTATTACATATTTTGCATTTCACATTTTCAGCATCACATATTGTAAAATAAGTCCAAACTTCGCTAACACACGACCGCTTCATTTTGAAATATCACTTATCACTGTACAATTACAACAATAGAGTCTTTACAAGTTAAAAACAAAACTTAAGTATGTTGACTCGACGCTGCTCCCACCTGTACTATACAGGATGGTGGATAGCAGGGTACGTAGTAATTTGTTACGGTGCTGGCTAACGGCACCTTGGGCTGCTGTAAGAGGGGTGACACAAAGACGTAACTGGGTTCGGTTTATTCACGCTTAACTTTTATTGTCCAAAGTTACAGTGACCTGTACATCTATGAGACCTAGCCCCTTTTATATCTCCTCGGACGGTGGAATCTAGCTATCCCGCGCCCTACACACGTCTCGGCGAATGTTTGCGTCGGGGGGAGGTTTCGGCGGGTTGCTGAAATTACCTCGATGCTGGTGGCTGGTGTTGTCGTGCTATCTCTGTGTCTCTCCCGCGAAGTCCTGGGCTCGATCCCCGGACGTGCAGTTCTCTCCTCGTCGCTCGTCGTTCCTCATATCTGACTCTCTCGTGACTCCGGCGTAACTCCGTCGTAACTGTCTTGTCACTGCTGCTCAGTCGTAAACGTCTCGTAACTCTCGTTGAACTGACCTCAACTGTCCTTCACTCTCGCCTAACTCTCTTAACTGTCGCGTAACTGACTTAACTGTCCTCCATGGCTCCTGTATATATACGTTTCTGTTCTATTTTCCATAGAACTCGGGACTTACCCTCTAGTGTTTGCGGTGGAATAGGGGAAGGCGGGGCGCACTGTTTTTCCCCGATTTGTAATTTCTTGTGGCGAGGGGCGATAATATGCCCGGGACTCCCCGTGTTCGCAGCGTCACGTCGTGACTCAGGCAACATGACAGGTGCAGTTGGTTCGAGCTCGGGAATTCCTCTGGTCGTTAGGCCATCGGTTTACAGCGTGGGTAAGAATAGCATCGCCACTACTGGTAGGTATGAGCGGTACGCGTCAAGGTTACCTCAAACTAAATCTTTACGAAAACATTATTAGCAGCTAACTTCATTCAGTAAGCCAGCAATCACGATTTGTTTACTTCGTTCAGAGTCGGGGCATATGGGCTACCCTCGGTTTTAACATGGCCGCCCGGCTGGCCAGTTCTAAACGTGTGGTAAAATTCGAGTTCGTAGGTGCACGCTTTTGGCGCCATATTTGAAAAACCAACATTCGCATTCACATTCGCGAATGTTGGAGGTGAATATTCGCATTCGCATTCGCATTCGCATTCGCATTCGCATTCGCGAATGTGGAAAAATCGACATTCGTTGCATCACTACTACGTACATTCGATTATCAATTTTTTTTTTGTTATGTTGGTACACATGTCTCCAACATATGTTGACATTATCAGCCATTTTGCATTTTAGTTTGTTTTTGACAGATATAAAGGTTAGACGTGTTTTGGTGTGCTTGGTGATTTTTTGCTATCAAAAAAATGGATCAAAGAATCTGTATTAAATTTTGTGTGAAAAATAAAATTAAGTGCTTCGACGCACTTAAAATGTTGACTGTGGCATTTGCCGAGTCTACTTTGAGAAAAAAAAAAAATGTTTATAAGTGGTCTCTTCAAAGAAGAGATTTAGGCGGTTCTTAACATAGGGGCCTTGAGAGCAGATGAAGGTGAAGCGAGGTAAGTATGGAACAGCGCTGCAATGAAAGGGTAGGGCAAACCGGAGATCTCTGAGAAAACCCGCCGACCAGCGGCATCATACAGCACGATTCCCACATGCAAAAATCTGGGAGTGATCCTGCAGGTAATCGAACCTGGTTCGCCTAGGCAGGAGACAAGTAGTTTAACCACTACACCACTGCGGCCCCCTACCAAATTAGAGTTCAAAAGAAACTACGCATAATAAGTTGTCAACACACAGTCCGTATTCACCCGAAAATAAGACAATAGTTTGCAATCTAAATTGTTATTAAAAAAATGGGGGTCGTCTTACAATCCACGGCAAACTGTTTCAACCTATAACAACACGCAATGTTTACATACCTATTCAACTGCCAATCACATCACATGTAAACACACATATTTTTCATATAAATATACATACACACAGTTGATAATAACGCTAAATATAATTTAGTTATATCTAAACCATTATTTACATTGTGGTTATAGCATTAAAGTACTGATGCTATGTAAATAATGGTGGCCATTTGGAATTCAAAACATGAAACTTATAGATAACATTGTATGAAATTAGTGTGCACTTTTTACACACTCATACCACGGCCATGTTCAAAACTACCAACGACTTGCAGTAAATGATGCACGGTTTTGGTTCCATACAGGTGGTACTATCTGTACATATTTCTTTCAAGTGTTTAGTATCTACGTTCATATTGTTATTTTAGTCTATGGTCATGTTTTTTCTTACCACGGTAAACAAAACAGATGTTTGTAAACAGTAATCTGAAAACATTTTCTGAAAGAAAAGTGTTAAAATAATATGTCATATACAGTATTTTTTTTATGTCTTAAAAAATTTAAATACTAACATTTATTATAGTGTACATTTATAGCATCAATCTCAGTCATTATGTATTTAAATTTTATGCATTGATTTAAGCAATAAATTAAAAGTGATTGAGCTTATTATTTTTTGTGATTCCATGCAATGAATTAAAATTGTGAGTACATAATTTTTCTTGAAACATGATCTTATAATATGGTGGTCGTCTTACATTCAGGGTTGTCTTATTTTCAGGTGAATACGGCATCGTCCAGCACGATTCCCACATGTAATAACACAAGCAAAATGAGAAGGCAAGTGAGCGAGAGCACAATTGCAGAACAAACACATGACTGTAGTTGTGCACAGAAACATTTGGCCATGGTGGAGGGTGGGCAGCGAGGTGGCGTAAATAGGTATTGGCTAGCACTGGTGGCCTAGGGGGGTGTGGTATCTATTTATAGATATATGCTATGTCAAGTACAGTGCTCACCAAGAAAAACACAATGTGCAGCAACCAAAAAAAGTGCAACAAATTTATTTTTAAACCAATTTCCCTCAATTTTTTTTATTTTTTCACTCAAATTTTTACGGTTCCTCAAAAACGGGTTGTAATAGAAAAACAAACACTATAAATGGGGTCGATATAGAGAGGTTCTATTGTAATTATCAGTGTGATATTATTATCGGATTATTATTTTTGCTCATATAACTTGAATGCATAGCATATCTTGCAACACAATAACTCAGAACAAGTGCACATGGTTTATTAAGACTGAATAGAACAAGATTAATATTGCTTAACACATCAGCTATAGGAACAACACAAAAGATATGAAAGCACTGATTAAGACTATTTTAAATGTACATATTATGGAACTTTCAGAGTTGTAATATGAATAATGGCTGTTTGACACACAGAATTAAAGCTACACATGCACAATGATGATTACTGTACACATACTATATATTTCAACTAGTACCTGGTTCTATAGTGATCACCATCCCTGGTTCCAGTCTAATGCTGCGTGGAATAAGAGGTGTGTCATGCACATCCATGCCTAGGTAATGGCTAACATGATGTGGACAGAACTTGTATGCTGCCTGGGAATAAAAATGATATTACAGAAATAATTAACTCAAAATTATGAAAATTGCTGGGCACTTTTACATTTGACCGAGAAGTAAATGTTGAAGTGCCACTATGAAAAGTTATATTAGGACAGTAGAAATCTTATTGCTTTTAAAGGGACAATGAAAACTTGACATATTGCACGAGAAAATCATGCAAGGGGAAAACTTCATATGTTGTGTAGAACTAAAATGGCACATTTTACCTAATTTCAAGTAGAAAACCAAAATGTACTTTAAAAAATTTCAAATACGTGAAATTCCTGTTAAGTATAAAGAAAATTCAGAAAACATAGAGTGCCCATGATAGGAATATATAACACAAAATTATGTGATGCTTAAAAATAAATTTAATTACAATAATTTATTCTAACAGTAATTAATTTCATCATCATTAACTGTTCTTATAGCACATTTTCCATTGGAAACTTCTACATCGTTTGAATATGGCCTGAAACAATAAAATTTAAAATAAAAAGTTCAGAAAATATTTTAAACAGAATGTGACACAAACGTAAATTTTTCAACACAGAACATTTCACTAAGGTAAACTCTACCTCAGCTTTGAAGCCCAGATTTTGGCAATTGGTTGAAAGGTAGAACCACCAACTTTTTAACAGTGCAATAAAATGACATAATTTGAAATGCCTGCCCTTAGCTGATTAGTAACATGCTCGTGTACGTATTCTTGTTGGCAATACTTGTTCAAAGTAGTGTGCACAAAATAACTTAACAAATTTAAAAACAGTATTGCATTTTAAGTAACCTACACAGGTTTAAAAAGGTTAAAAATACTTTGTTGATTAAAATTTTTTTAACATTAACATATTTTTTTATAAAAATACACAGCTCTGGTCTGCCATAAACTGTTGTAAACAAAAACTTGTGCATGAGTAATGTCTTGTTGTTTCTTGAAAATGTGTCTCTCATTTTCATCCTTTAAACCTTGTTTTCACAGTACACTATCGTAACCAGAGTCCCACGTAAGACGTCTACCTTAGTACTTACTTTATTTATTCTTGGTTATAGATTTGTTATGGACTTACACTGGGCTGAAATATAAGAGTACAATTACGCAGACTTACAATGTACAGTGCTTTATAGAATGAATTATTTTTAGTACAGTCAGTAAGTATGATTTTTTTAGCTTGTACATAAATCCTTGTGTTTTGGTTTGGCTCTCATTGCAGTCAAACTTGCTACGTAAACTTAAGTGCATAAAAACAAAGCTACATAATTTTTTTATTACATTATTCTAAACATTATGTCACGTTTGTGTGAATTCTCTCTTCTTGAGCCTAAAGCATTAAAGTAGTAAAGCTGTGTATAACTGCTTTGAGTGCCTTGTACTTTGCCATGTATATTAATACTTATATAAATAAATGAAGAACAAGAAGTTACTGATATAACTAATGAGCCTACATACCTCAACATGGATGCAATTAATTTTTAAATTAATTCTTAAAAGCTGAGTTGGTGGGTAGAACTTGGTGTCGCATTGAAAGCAATATGATTAGAGATGAAACCAGAAGCACATGCAACAGTAGTGAGACAATTACAAATACACATATGCCTTATCCAATCAGCCTAATTTTTCGAATGATAGGGTTTACTAACCTAAAATATTTACAGGAAATCATTTTGAAAATAGGTGACAGACACTTAAAACACGCAAGTTTACATAGCCTATTGTAGCACTACTTGTGTGAAGAATTTGGTGGAAATTGGTTATTTGGTACTTGAGATATAGCATAAAAAACTTTATTTTCTTATTTAGTGCTATTGTACAAAATTTGGGGGGGGGGGAAGGCCCTGTATATGATGCTTTTAATAAATACTGTCAACACACAAAGTTTGGTGGAATTAGGTTAAATAGTTTACTATTGGTGGCAAACTTATCTATATTTTGAACATCTTTGTCCTTCTCAAATCATGTAAGTTTACATGGCTTTGTGTAGCATTTATGGTAAACACAATTTGGTTGAATTTAGTTGAACTGTTCCAGAAATATGGCAAAAGGTTCAATTTTTTCAACTGGTACTATTTTGCAAATAGATTGTAAAAATTGGATCTCTGTGTGCATAACTGATGCATAATTCTATGAATACTGTTATTGTTGAATTGTTTTATACATACAATAAACTAAACTAAATTATTTATATTAACACCATTAAAAAAAAGGACTGCTGAACCTGAAACATGCCAGTTTACATACCATAATGTAGCCACTAATTGCATGTAACATTTCATGGGAATCAGTTGATTGGTCCTCGAGATATGGCATAAAAACCTCCATTATTTTCATGCGATGATCTTTATAAATGGAGGACAAAAAGTTTTGTACTGGCACATTTGATGATTGTATACTGCCAGTACCTATACAAAGTTAAGTTAAATTCTATTACATACTTTTGTAGATACAGCAACTAAGCTAAAATTATTTTATAGTCACCATTCTGAAAAAAAGTCTCTTTCACTAAAAAAAATACATATATTAATATGGTCTACCACAACAACTTTTTCACCAAGAATGAGTGGATTGTTTCCCGAGATGACATCTGACCTACTTAAAACATACCAGTTTACACACCCTGCTGCAGTACAGGTTGTTTGCCAAATTTGTTTTACATTTGTTAATTGTTTCCCAAGATATTACGTAAAAACTTAATTTTTACATGTGGCATATCTTACAAAATGGAGGACAAAAGATGCTTCATGTAGACGCATTCAATAGTTGTAATATATACTGCCAGCATACAAAATTAAGTTGTAATTGATTACATGTTTTTGACGATAAAACGTAGTAAACTAAAATAGCTATAAAACAGCTATTTTGAAAATAAGAGGCTGACATACTTAAAATCTAAAATTTTACATCATCTGCCGCAGTACTATTTGTTTGCCAAATTTGATAGGAATCTGTCAATTATTTCCTGAGATATGACATAAAAATTTACTTATTCATCTTACTAAATGGCGGACAATGCCTGTAATTGATACTTTCAGAACACAAAATTTGTTAAATGGTATGATAGATATACCAAATAAACCTAAAATATTTGTATGGCTGTCATGTTTTTAAATAAGTACCTAATCAGTTAAATTACTTACATTTACTTGACCTATCATAGTAGTACTTACGTGCCAAATTGGTTAAGCATTGGTTTATTGTTTTTGAGATATAATGTAAAAATGGCAGGCCAACTGCAATATTTATTTTAAAATTTAATGCTTAAAAAAAATTTTATGCATAAAAAATTTGGTTTAAATTGGCTTCTCTGTCCTGCCTGCCTTGAACACACTACCGGTCAATAATCATTCCGTACGCTCTCAGTTGATCGAGTGCATAGATTGAGTGCACACGGGACATTCAAGATTTGGCTTACTTTCGGTGTATATTATTTTCATTTTCACAGGATGTGAAAGTTTTAAGTTGGCTTGCATTTGGTGTCGGATTACAATCAATTATATAGGGTATCTTGAGATGTTATGTTCTTTATTTAACGAATTGCAGTGAAATGTTTTTAATGTATTATTTTCAGTAATACTTTTTTTTTAAATTTCCATTACAGTTTGGTCATCAGAAAATAGCTCAAAGTTCTTTGCAATAAATACAAATGTTTTATCATGAAAGGAAACTATTTTTTTGGTGTTGAGGTTTAATTTTCAGCGATCATCATTGTTCACAACATTCATGAAGCCACGAAGTATAATAGGCGTATTTTCCCAGTTGAATTGGTAGCAGATTCTGCAAACACTGGGGTTTGGTGCTTGTAGTTGCAATGCTATTTGCTAAAGAACTGCAAACCGTTTGCAGGTGTTTGCAATCTCTTGCTGCCGCGGTCCTGAGTCGGTAACAGAATTTATTTGCTGCAAGTTGTATTATAGTAGATGAAATGCTTGTAAATGCAAACCTTTTGTGTCAATATATCATGATGGATTCACAATAGAACAAGCACGATGCAACAAGAGTGATGTGACAAAGACAATTTTCCTTATACTATTAAACAGACATGTTCAGCAGGCACGAAAATGGTCAACATCAACAAAGTTTTTTTCTTGTTTTTGGTATTTATGATATTTCATGTGTTACTTTAGATATTTATTTTAAAATAGAAATAAAACTTAGGTACCAATTTAACAGTGTCATCTTTATTTTAAGTATGAACCTCTAACCATTTTCCCAGTTTGTCATATCTATGGAAAAATGATTTTTCTTCTCATTGGCTGACAATCTGTTGTCTCCCATCTGTCACACTATTGTGAATCCAGCTTCATGCCCTCAAGAATGTAGTGAAATTATATATTTTTGTATGTGCTTGCAGAAATCAAACAATGTAATTCCAGCAGAATTACGAAAAAAAATCTGTGTGTTAGTTACACAGGGCAGTGTGGTATGTGGATTTATTAATTTACTTATCAGCTTCTGCAGATCCTGATTTTGAGCTCATTTAGCCACAGGATGTGGAACACATATCTAGACACTACAAAAACAGTAACAAATTTCACATAGAAATAATGAAATATAAATATACTACAGTAACAAGTAAATATAGTCATCATTTGTTCATGTCACTAACAATACAAAACAATAACGATATTTACATAAAGAATGACCACATAAAATACGATACAATAAAAATTCCACATAAAAATATAACATACAGTACACATCAACCTTGCTCGGATCTAACGATAGTTGATTTGCCACCACATCAAATGGCAAAAATAATCAAAATGATTTGTTATTATTATCAGTAATGGTCCAGCTCTAATAACAATGGAATAAAAGGTTAAATGGATGACTTCAAAAGAGTAGGCATATAATGTCAAGCACATTACCACTTGAGATGGGAATGTAAATTATTTACATTTTTTGCAGAAGACATTCAAAGTTCAAATGCGAATAATTGGTAAATTACAATTCACACATTACTAGAGACTGTACAATTGAAAATAAATAGTTTTCAATTTTTTTTTCCAAGCACATGGTAGTAATATTAGTTTATGTAGAACATATGGCAACTCCATTGCACTTTTTAAGAAATTTATACTACAAATAGACATACAGAGTAAGGTGGCGCAATGTTGAACTTTTGGACTTTTTTTTTACGAAAGACCTGGGATTAAATTCTGCTCCAGCAATTCTGATTTTGGTTTTCCATGGTTTCCCAGAATTGCTCCAGGTTTGTGCTCAAATGGTTCCTTATTACAGGCAGTTGACCAATTCATTCCCCATTCCTAATTCTCTGAGCAATTTTCTCCATCTCTAATGACCTTGCTATTGACGAGACGTTACGTCCCTCCTACCTACAAATGGATATCATTCTTACCTCAAATGCATCTAGCTATTTTCCCTTTTTTCTCCCACAAACAAGTACAGGGTAAGTTTTGTGCTCCTGGTGCAACACCCCAATCCCTCAAAAGATAACGGCGGTGCCACAGAGGTGTAGAGGTAACACAACACCTGTTCCCCACCACAGTGAACTACATTCTAATTCCTGGCAGAGACAAAGCCAAATTTCCCCATGTGGTATACACAGTGGGTGTAGTAAATACTTTTTCCGGGTACCCCTGTTTTCCCCAACAATGCATTCTGTCACTGCTCCATTTCCACCTCACTTCACCTACAGTGGCACTAAAGATTTCAGGTGTTTTGAGTGCTGCTCAAATATCTCATTCATTAAGATGTATGGTACCTAGGAAAACTGCCAGAAAGACAACCTGTGCAAGTTCCTCTCCAGACAAGTGCTGTGGCAGCAGATGAATCTCCCGCAGGTAGCGGCCGAGCAAGGAACACATGCTGTGGAAGAGACTGTCCAGGCTGGGGAGGGCGCGGCACTCTTTGATAATATCGGACTGCACGGTCAACACCACCTCGTATAGATCACGCTGGTTGGAGGAGAACTGCCCAGAAATTGGCCAGGTTCTGGTGATGTCGCTGCTGAAGCCATGATACTCGCAACCTAACCCAAAGCACACAAAATTAATGTAATGACATGTCAAAACTTTGGGGAAATTATTTTCCTAACATCAATGGTTGGAAGGCACTCGCTCATAGTAATGTGCAACTTGTAACACGCTCATTATTTTGGAGTTCTACGTGGAGCTTAGCTCTCCTTTTTTTAATAGCAGCTTAAGTTGGAGCTGCGTTCATTTATATGTAGCGTCAACCAAACATGAGTGCTCATAACTCATTCTCCTCGCGCAAAGATTATGATATTTATATGCATAAACTAACCACATGTTTAAAAACGTTCATTGCCTGGAACGGTTCTCTTTATTACATCACACAATGAAATAAGCCATAGTATAAACAAAAAATTCAGTTTAAATATATATTTAAAAATACTGCACACCATGTTTTGATAATATTTTGAAAACAATTTTTAATCTGTATTACTAGTAAAGACTCAGTAGTATAAACTTGCAAGTCATGTGAAGAACATTTGTAACACATCCATCTTATTTTTAAATTCTAATAGTGTAAAATATTAACATGTGCACTGCTCAACATACAGAAATGGTCAACTAACATAATATATAAATATATATATATACACACACATATACATATCCACATACAGGGTGTATCCGTACAGCGGTTACAAACTTTCAGGAGAGATAGGGTACACCTAGACGATCGGAAATCACATAGCAATGCATGGTCGTAAACATTTTCCTGGCGCGGTAGTGACGACACAAAACACAAGAAAGGAAGGGCACGAACAGGGTCATCTGTTGCTTCGGTTTGCGTAGCGACATCTATCGCGTACACCAGCCAAAGACGTTCCAGCAGTTTTGCTGTACTAAGAAAATAAACATGTTTTCTCACCCTGTTTGTGTCCTTCCTTTCTTGTGTTTTGTGTCGTCACTACCGGGCCAGGAAAGCGTTTCCAACCATGCATTGCTATGTGATTTCCGATCGTCTAGGTGTACTCTATCTACCCTGAAAGTATGCAACCGCTGTACTGATGCATCCTGTATACATACACATGCATATATATATATATTATATATATATCTATGAGTGTGTGCAACTTTCTTCCTACACTAGTCTCTAGTCCCTGGTTGATTATCAGAGCAAACTGGCCGATTGAACTTGAATCAAATGGAAATATGATGCCATCTTGAATTCAACAATTTTCTGCCAAAATTTTGTTTCAATGGACCTATTGGGACTTTTGTCATTATGAAGTGTAAACAACAGCTTCCCAAACCTTACTATATTGTTACATTTTTCATGTTAACCTTGATGCATGCCATTTAACCTATAAGTCTAATCGCTACAATCACACCTTGCCTGCACCCATCCCATCACAACTACAGACGTGAAATGACTCGGATAGGGGTTGGTTTGCACGTAAGCGAGCATACAAAACTCCAGTTGTTCTTCAGCCATAATCTGCCTTCCTTTCTAACAAGCAGTGTGATTCCCTGCCGCTTGCACCACTAGCCAATTGTATGTAAGGGATGAGCAGTATTTAGCATTAGAGAGAGAGTTACCCTCAAAGGTATTCAGAGGCCAAGCTTGTAATACCGCCTGCCTCACCACGACTAGATCTATGACTCAGTTCTAAAGGCCGTAAGGCAATAGTAGTCAGATTAGACAGCAGTGGTGCAGCATATGGTCACTGCACNAAAAAAAAAAAAAAAAATATATATATATATATATATATATATATATAATGTTTTTCACATCAATAAACATTTTTGAGACATATGCTGTTTTTGCACTATACATGAGACGTGATTTTGAATTAGACACATTCAATGGAAATTATTTGAATATTTTTTAAGTCCAAATGTGTTTGAAATATTTTTTTTTATTTCAGTCCTAACAAGTATTATTTTCTTTTATTTTAATTTGAAAGTTGAATATAAATGGATACTGTAACAAGGATAAGGTTTGTTTGGAAGCCACCTTATTTAATTTATTTGTCAAATGTTTGAGTTTTGTGTATATTTTATTTGGTTATTTTGAATTTCTTTGTTTTCTCACTTTTTCTAATTTATTTATTTTATATTTTTTGTTCATTGTTTGAAATTATTGCCATTAGGGCTTCAAAATTTTTTGAAGTGTTGAACATTTTAAAAAGGTTCTTTTCTCCTATTGCAGAGTGCCGCTCATGATTTATAATAACTTTGTGGCTTTTTTAATATAAAATGGAAAAAGGTACTTCAATTTTGCATGGAATGGCAAGTCACTCGGGTTAATGTATGAGAAGAGAGACAAATATGGCGAACTGTTATGTTTGTACTCTAATAAATGTTACGTCACGCACCCGATAAGGCCTACCTGAGACACATGTTTAAAAAAAGAAAATCCTGTTGAATTGTACTAAAATCTTGCTGAAAATCAATCAAATTGATAGTGTTACACATGTTTGTGATTTTCACCACCAGTTTTATAATAAAATAAACATTCCAAGCCGATACTTTGTCCACAGCATAAGACCCTGAGTAGACTTTCATGAACTACCAGCGAGTTAGAAAGATTATGTTTAATCTAAATGATTTTAAATAAGCTGGACTTATTCAATTTGTAGTAAACTTTTGAGTATCACTGTAGTTCAACAATACACAAGTTAACTACCATTTGAATAGCCTATTAGACTGATTTATTTTGTATTGTACTGTTTTACCTATTACATGTAATAATAAAACCTACTATACTACCACTCAAAAGAGTTGTCACACACTAGTAATATGTTCTACCATTTGCTTGCTCAATACCACCTAGTATTGTGCTCGTACTACATCTACATATCTGTATCAAACAATCCATTTCCATGTACGTATTCCTACAAATACCACAGTAAATTCATTACAAAGTGTTTATCACAGTAGTTTGTAATGTGACTGAGTGACTTGAAATCATCAGAAATACTTTTCACAAAATATTTTTGTTATTATGACAAGCAGTGAGTTGGATGTAGCTGTCAATAGCCTAGTTTAGACATGTAGGACTTCCTTGTTTGGATTACTTAAACAAAAATATGAAATTTGAGGAGAGATTATTCATATTACAATTACCTGAAATATGTAGAAACACAAAGACTGTTACTACTATTTTGTTTATGAATATTTTTCCTTAATGCATTGAAAATAATTAATATTTAAATATGTATAGAAATAACTTCTTAAAACTCCACAGTTATTAAGTTTTGTGAACAAAGAAATAAATAATACATACACAGAGACAATATGAAAATTAATCAACATCTACTTTCAATTACTCCAGAATGGCGATGTGAAAGAAAAAAATATCCCAGATAGTACTAGAGGATTCATCACAGCTGCTGAAAATGTGCACTGTAAACTCTTGCAATTTGCACGATGGCGAGCATAATACTTTATGCAGGAGAATTTCCAAGTGGCCAGTCAATAGAAAATGTTCCAACTAAAAATTATAACCAAAAGAATAATTTGATTTTAATTTTGGATTATTTTCATTACTAATCGAAAATATTTTTTTTTGGGACATATTTGTTACTTTTGCGTTTGAGACTCAAAAACATGAGAGCGATAAGGGCAACACTGACACGCACATCAAGTGTCCCATCGCCACTACGAGTAAGTCTTTGAAACGACATGCAGTGGTTTTATTGTGGTGCCTGTACCTATGGGACTTCAAGGGGTGACCATATCATTTGATTAGTGGAAAGTCTGTAGCAAAGTTAAATACGGGCCCCTATAGTTCTGCGTGGGTACGAGTAGTCTGTTTTAAGTTAAGAAACAGCAGTCTTAAAAAGCCTTTTTTTTAGCATGTTGGAGGAATCCAAAATAATATTTATAGCATGCATTATATCTTGAAATTATCATTCCCTCCTCATCTGGGGTGGGTTTTCTTTTTGTAACTAACATATTGGGAACAGATTTTATAGTTTATGCTGAAACAAAGTTCAAGCTCCCCATAATTACGTTTTTTTCTACATCATATCATCTTTGTTGCTGTTGGAGCAAGATTCTTTTTTTATTGTCGAAACACTTTTAGGTTGCTTTTCTTCTTCACCTGCAGTGTTTCATTCTCCACAGTAACTATAAAATAATCTTTTCTTTCAAAAAATCCTTTGAAGTCCTCTGTGATGTAATGACACAATTTCCAGTTGTGCACTATGAATACTATTTTACCTACTCATGTAGTTGTTAAACAGTTCCGTAACTTTGTGAGTATCCTACCATGTGTGCTGACTCTCAATAGCAGCAGAGGTTACAGGCTTACTTATAATTCTAGAAGTGTGAATGTGATTTTAGTTCCTTCTGTAGCATGCATAACAGGGCTACTGAATAGCATAGTCACTGCCTGCTTATCAGTAAAATGTTAAAAAGAAGTTTTGGGGTGGGAGGACAGTAGGAATGGAAATGGAAACAATATACCACAGAATGTGAGTAGTGAAATGCTTGAAGATGACAGGATAATTTACTTTCATGGTCAGAAAATTGAGTGTGTTCTCAAATTAATATTTACTAAGACTAGAATATTTTTTCAGTGAAATAGTTCCCACACTTATATTTCATCAGAAAGGGGACCAAACAGAAAAAAAAAAAAAATGCTGTGATTTGCAAAGGATATCAAAATACTGATTATACTGCTAATCCCTAGGGCCATTTCCCCTCTGTTACCCACACCTGTATCGCCAAAACCCTTACATACTGCCGCCCGCCCTACCAATGCTGCCACTGCCTATCCTTCTACCCAGAGACCTCCCACACTGTCCGCCACTGGCTAAACCCTTGTCAGGACCACTACACAACTAATGCACAAGCCAGCTCCTCTCCAGCCTGAGAGGTGCATAATTGCACTTCCCATCAAAGCCCAAACACAGCAATAAACCCCGTCAAGAACCACTGAACTTCCTAGCTCAGAGAGGGAAGTTAACGTTCCTACTTGCCATCAGGTGACACGTCAAACATCATTCGGTTTCACGTCATTAATTATAGCAATAAATTTTAGACATAGGATTAAAAGTTACCAATGCAACTTTTTGTTAATAATAAAAATAAGTTAACATATATCACAGTACAGCAAGTTGGTATGCAGTGTGCCATACCAGCATCCATCAACACCATCTCTCCAGGCTGGACCACCTGATTGTTGCTGATGTAGTGTATGATGTTTGCCCTGTCGCCACCAGCCACTACAGGTGGGTACGCCAGGTATTCTGCTCCCCTCACTCTGCATTCGTAATCCACACGTGCAAACAGTTGGTGCTCAGTCACGCCGGGGAATGAAGACTTCATGGTCGCGGCTATGGCATCTGATGCAATTCTGCATGAAGCCTTCATCAGAGACACCTCACTACTCGATTTGTATAACCGCAGCTGGTGGATAAAAGGTTTTGGCGACTCCCACATCTGTTGGCACAAGTCAGCCATTTGAAAGCAAGTTTTGGGTTAGGAGATATTCTGCTGCTCTATTTATTTTCAAAAGTTAACGGGGCTTACCTATTACTGCTCCTACTAACCAAGGCGTATATTACTAAAATTAAACTTACATTTAAAAACATGGCACATATTGACCACTTATCCAGAATTCTAACGAAAACCTTGTGGTCAAAAGTAACTCTTTGGTGACCTCAGCACCATTGATAATACTAAGAATGAAACATGGCAGACACTTAAATTGGTAGAGCATGCATAAAGTCTCAATATTATTATTCTGACAAAAACTGCAATGTCTTATGTGAAATACAAAGTCAACACAAAAATTTTAATTGTCATGATTCAAAAGTGTATTAAATACATTTTTCAGGAAAACTTAGATAATTATGTGTGCCATTCTAAAATTAAAGGCAAGACCACAATTTGGTATAAAAATTTATTTATATGAAAGTGACTACATAATATTAATCTTTACAGGTTACTGATTACATAAAACTGCAGTGACGAAGATCAACAAATATTATTTTAGGAATAAACTTTTATTTTCACAGACATGGGGCTGACGGGAACTTCCATGCAGGTGACAGATCACTGCATGGGAATGACGCACACTTCATGGAGGTGACATTTACATAACTAATTTCACAGTGAGAGTTAGTAAATAAATAAAAAGTAAGAATACTATACAACTACCTTTAACCATTATAAGTGTAGTAAACTACTTTTAAACAACATTATAAGTACTTGCTATACTTTTAAAAGGTAAATTAAAAAGTGAAATAATACAAAATTAAAATACGTCGTGAAATCAGACAACATGTCTAAAAGCATTAAAGCTATTTCCTTAAATGATTTTGTAATTGTTTCTTTTTTAATGCATAGTGCTTATTTTCCTTTCAAATTAATCTATTCTATTTTCCTAGCCCGCTGTTCAACTTTTGCTTGATCTTCCAAATTCTTCTGTTTCTGTTTGTTTTTCCTTGCAAATAATGCACCTCCCTTTCTATGCATTCCCATCTTGATTTTATATCATTTGAACAACTAACTGATTTCAACACTGTATTTGAATCCTTGAAGGTTATAACATTTAAAAATGCATCTTAATAAAAAGTAGCTCAACAATTTTGTTTTTCCACTTTCCATTTTGTTTTACAGCCCTTCTTTCCTGGTTTTACTCTGTTCACATCATCTTACTCAAAGAATTGCAAAACATAGAGTTTTACTTTAACCTCATTTTTTGTCTTGTACAGCATTTCAAACATTCTCAACATAACTTTTTTCTTTTAATCAACTTCCCACATTCTCTTACAATAGAATTGATTCCACTACCTAATCATTCTAAAGCCCTCTGTACTTTCTAATAATCTTTCAAAGTCAAACAATAAGTAACTGATATAACTAATGAGCCTTTTTCCCTCAACATGGGTGCAATTAATTTTTAAATAATTTCTGAAAAGCTGAGTTGGTAGGTAAGACTTGTCTCGTTGAGAGCAATATCTTTAGAGATGAAACAAGAAACATATGCAACAATAGTGAGACAATCATAGATACACAAGTGCCTTACCTGGGACTTGAACCCAGGAAACCTTGTACTATAGGTTAGTGCGCAATCAACTGGATTATGGAGGTCTGATACGAGCATCAACTTTGAATTTAATCAGTCTAACGTTTCAAATAACCTAAAATATTCACAGGCCCGACATTTTAAAAATAAGTAACACAGCCACTTGAAAGACGTAAGTTTACTTGGCCTACCATAGCACTACTTGTGTGAAGAATTTTGGTGAAAATTGATTGATTGGTTACCAAGATGTGGCATAAAAACGCCACATTTATTGTGTGATGATCTTCATAAATGGAGGACAAATAAGTTGAGTATTAGCACATTCAATGACTGTATATTGCCAGTATATAAAGTGAAGCTAAAATCGATTACATAATTTCATAGATATAGCACACAAAGCTAAAATAATTTTATAGCCACCATTCTGAAAAAAAGTGTCAGTCACACTTAAAAAATACATACAGTTATATGGCCTACCGCAGTACAAGTTATTCATCCAATTTTGTAAGAATTGATTGTTTGTTTCCCAAAATATGACAAAAACTTAATTTTTATTGTGGGGCTATGTTACAAAATGGTAGAGAAATGAGGATCCATATAGCCAAATTTGATGGTTGTAATTGATACTGCCGGCAAACAAAGTTACGTTAGAAATTGTTTTGTTATTAAAAAGATACTGAGCTAAAATATTTATATACCACCATTTTCAAAATAAGTGCCTGACCTACTTAAAACATAGCAGTTTACACCACGTGCTGCAGTGCAAATTGTTTGCCAAATATGGTAGGAATCTATTAATTGTTTCCCAATATATAACATTTATTTGTTTGGTGCTATCTTACAAAAAGCGAGCAAAATGTTCCATGTATATAGAGCTGATAGTTGTAGCATCTATTGCCAGCATACAAAGATATGTTGGCATTGATTAGATGGTCTAGATGAAATAACATTCTAAACTAAAATGACTATATGTCCAACATTTTGAAAATAAGTGCCCAATGTAATAAAAACATACCTTTTACATGATGTTACAGTACTACTTGTTCGTCAAATTCAATAGGAATCAGTCAATTGTTTCCCAAGATGTGACAACAATTTTATTTATTTGTATGATGCTATCTTACAAAACGGCGGATAAAAGATGCTTCTTGTAGATACAGTTTAAAGTTGTAATATCTACTTCCAGCATACAAAGTTAAGTAAAATTGTTACATGCTTAGAATAAAATAGCATTATGAGCTGAGATACCTATTTGGTCGCCATTTTGAAAGTAATGGTCTAACATACCTGAAAAACACCATTTTACATCATCTGCTGCAGTACTACTTATTTGCCAAATTTGGTAAGAATTGGTAAATGTTTCCCGAGATATGACGAAAATTTATTTATTAATGTGGTGCTATCTTACAAAATGGCAGGTAAAGATGATCCACATAGACACAGATGATAGTTGTAATATATACTGCCAGCATACAAAGTTAACATAGAATTGATTCATGGTTTGACGATATAACATTCTAAGCTAAGATGATATTGCCACCATTTTGAAAATTAATCTGACATGCCTGTAACATATCATTTACCATAATCTGCCGCAGTACTACTGTTAGCCACATTTGATAGGAATCAGTTCATTGTTTACTGAGTTATGACAAAAACTTTAATTATTCATGTGGCAATATCTTACAAAATGGCTGGCAAAAGTGGCTATGTGTTGGCATATATGATGCTTGTAATAGATCCTTTAAGCCTACAAAATAGGGTCAAAATTGGTTAGATGGTATGTTAGATACATAAAATAAACCTAAAATTTTCATATGGCAGCCATTTTGAAAACAAGAATCTAATTTAATCACTTAAATTTACCTGATCTATCATAGTATTATTTACATGCCAAATTGGGTGAGAATGGCTTTGATAGTTTTTGATATATAAGTCAAATCTTAATTTTTCTATTTGGTGCTATCTTACAAAATGGCGAATTTACAGAATTATTTATTTCAAAATTTTATGCTTACACAACGTTTTGTTAGTATACAAAATCTGGTTATTGGTCGAGTGATTCCCGAGATCTGACATATCACCCTAAATATTCAAATTGCTGCCATTTTGAGAAAGTGCCTAGCGCGATTTAAAATATAAAATCAGGCGTCCTTACTAAGTAATTTATATGTATCGGGTTTGGTGGAATTCTGTTGATGCGTTAAAAAATTGAAAGGGGGTCACACGCGCGCGCGCGCACACACACATACACAAACTCTCTCTCTCTCTCATAGACAGGCACGTGATCTCATAGGCCTTTCTTTCCTTTGGAAAAAAGGGTAAAAAACATATCTGCATGTCTTGTAAGATTTGTGAGACTTTTTATTAAAACTGTAATCTTTGTTATCTGTTGAGTAAACACTAATGATAATTCCCAACTTTTCGGTGAGAGTTTCTCTCCTTGTTGAAATTTTCTTACTTTGGTTTTATAACTGCTTCCGTTCGCTATTTTTTTACGTAATATATATAACTTTTGTTGTAATTACTGGCACTCTTTTTTTTCACTTTCTTTATTTTTATATATCAGGGGGCCAGCATTTCCCTTGTTACAATTTCCCTAATATTTCCCTGGCTTTTACAGGTATCCTGTTACATTTCCTGGACAACACATACTGCAAAAATTTGACATATTTTTATGTTGCTTCCTAAAAAAATTACATAATTCTTATAGGTAGCATCAACACTGCCTTTCTTTACAGACGTTTCCCTTTGCAGTAACAATTATTTGCATATACTAAAAAAAAGATGATATACAAGGCAAATCAATAAATAAGTTACACTTCCACATTATGGCCATGCATGAAACCACCTATACATAGGCAACACGGTTATGACACCATACAATGCAAGTTCACTTTCCACATAGTCCCCAAGAGACTGTAAACATTTCTCGGAACGGTCAACCAACTTTTTGATTCCGGATGCATAGACATCTCCTCCAGCGCTATGTAACCACCCGGAGACAGCTGCTTTCATCTCCTCATCGTTGAACCGGTTGCATAAAGCAATTAAAGAGATGGTGTAGTATGATATACCATGCCACAACTAACCAAGTTATGTTGTATCTTATTTTATTTGGGATTTTACACAGCATCCTAAAATACATTATTTTATGTTATCAAATAAGTACTTTTTCCCAAACTGTTCACCTCCATGGAATAGTTGTGACCTTCATGTTTAACTAAGCCCATTGGTGTGATATCCATGAATGCGACGGAGCTATAGTTTTCTGTCACTACCAACCTTAAAGTACCATTGTTATGCGGCTCTGTCAGTTGGAATTCTGAATTTGTACTGGGTGATGGTTTTTATTAAGAAGATACTGATGTTATAGAGGCCATGGAACTGACATATAAGTAAATAACTCTTCCATTTTGCATATATTGTAAGCAAATAGATTCATTACAGCCACTTACCACGATAAATCCATGGAACCTTCAATAAAAATGGCAGACTACAGCTTCCTCTCACACAAAGGTTTACTACTTTACTGCTCTCTGGTGGATTTTGGATGAACTATTAGTGTATTCCATGTTGGTGACAATAAACTTAAGAGTACACATTTTGAGCTTAAAATATTAAAGGAAATTCACAATATCAAAATATTTTCTCTTCCGTTTTAAATGTATCACAGTTACATTATAAAAAAATTATGGAAAAACACAAAGTTAGTTCCTTTTTTTAGAAGTTATGATGCTGAGATCTATAAAGGGGGCAAGACATGGAAGTGGCATTTACTTACATATTTGTTTTATACTTCCCAGATGTAAACAAATAAATTTTGACTATGATATGTTGAGGGACTAAACATGCAAATTGTTTTTTAGGAAGCTTCAGTGTGAAATAAAAACAATTAGGAAAGTAAAACAAGTCAAACTCAGGATGAAATATGCCCCATAAATTTCAGAATGACCCGATAACAAATTAAGGAAAGACCTTTTCTTGTAAACTATACCAAACACTTTGATTATTCTATTGATGTTAGCAGAATGTGTTTAGATAACTGACTCTACACGGGATCTGGTTGTTCATTTGGAGTCCCAATTACATTTTCTTTATCATGTAGATGACATTATTACATAGGCTAATAAAACTTTCAATAAAGACAAAATTTGTTTTCCCTATTCAGCTACTATCTATTATTGCTTCAAACGCAGTGTTCATTACTTGTTGATATGAACAAAATTTGAATAGGTCTAACTGTTTTACATATTTTTATCTCTATTATAAGTAAAGATGATAACAGAATAAAAAATATTCAGATGAAATATTTTTAAACATCTATAGTAAACTTTTCAAAACGCTAATTACATTTTTGAATTAATTAATATCACACAGAATTTAAAAATCAAGTGTTGGAAGTACAAAAAAATATTAGACACAATGTTTAAAATAAAATGTTCATGTACTTTTTCAATCAAACACAAATTTAACATTAACAGTCAGTGGGCAGATAGGGAGAATATAGGGATATGGGGGGAGGAGGAGAGGGTGGAACAGACAAGGGAGGAGTGGGTGGTAAAGAATGAAAAGGCGGAGAGAGGGTGGAGGCATAGAAAAAGGTAGGGAGGAGAGAGGAGTGTTGAAAGGCAAAGAGGAGGGGATAGAGAAAGAGGGGGAGAGGGCGGGT